>JAVQJF010062205.1:0-49175 GCA_036023855.1 Gadopsis marmoratus | reverse complement strand
CCCCCCCCCCCCCCCCAGGATGCATTAGACCCTCTGATGAACACAGTGCAGCTCTTCTAGTCTTTGTTGGTTATGCTAGCTCTCTTCCCTGGCTACTGTTACTTTGTGTAAAAACAGGGCGTGGCAGTTTTTTCAGATTTTGGCTGAATAAAATGTATTCTTAAACTATCAAACTTGGTCAAATGAATCTTGACATTTGTTTTGACCAACCTGGTATCTTGATCCGTAGAATGGGAAAACGTGGGTCTTTGGAAGATATGTTGTAATATCCCTTGTATGGCTATAATGCAGATGGAGACACAAAGAGGTAGTTAATGTGTATAATACTGCAAATGAATGTTTGCTGAATGGTTTGATGGGCACTCTGAAGTGGGTTCAAATGTTTTAGCATTTCAGGGTAAAGTATAGTTATGCAAAAGTTTGGTTCGGTGAAGCAGAGTAGATGTTTGTCTTCAGGTACTGTCTAATATTGGAAGAAAGGGGAAAGAAAGGGGGAGAGGAATGCTCTGGCTGAACATCGACCTGGCCTCATGCCACTCTCAACTCTGTTGCAGGCCTCTGTCACTGTCTCTCTCACGCTCTCGGTCTCAGGCACACACACACACATTTTGACTAATTCACTTGTACTGTTTGCATCTTCACTTCCTTTGTTCACATTTGTCCAATTTTTTGGTCTCTCTCCTCTCCCCCTGCCATCTTTCCCTATCTGATTTTGGCTGTCACCAGCTCTGTTAAGACGGACTTGTGTAACAATGTGTGGTGTTGTTTTAGACATGCTGTCTAGGCCAGGGGAGGAGGGCTTCCCTGACCTGGTAGCAGTGATGAGGAACCTGTCCACCGACCACGGCATGCCCACTCTGCCACCAGGGGGAGGCCTTGCCAGCAAGTAAGGACCACCACCCTCAACGTGATGCTCTATGTTGTTTTAAAACAGGAGTTTTACATCATCATAAACATCTTTTATCTCTAATAACCAGAGGCTTCAAAAACCATTAACTAGCCAGAACAGAGCCAGTATTAAGTTTCACTAATGTAAAACAAATCGCTGGTCTCTAGTGTATATGCTCAGCCCAGGTACTGATTTTTGTACTTCATTGGGGCTACCTAGAAACAGAAAAAAAAAACCTTTCTTTCAGTTGCTTTAATGGATGGTTTGAATGGAAGAGTCCAAGAGACCTAATCACATTTTTGTATGTGTTCTTCCTGCAGACGCAGTGTTATTGAAGCAGTATACAACCGTCTGAACCCATACAGGGAGGAGGATGGGGTGAGTATCAGTACATGTGATGAATATGAGCTTTGTCCTCTTTGGCCTTTTACACAACACTCACACACCTTCTGCTGAAGTCTTGATCTTTCACAGATGAGTTTCTGTAAAAATGTGAAAATCTGCTGATTTTTCAATCCATAGCAGATGAAGCATTACAGTTAGCTTCAGTGATACCTCTGAGCCCATCACAGCCTCCCATTATGATAAACATCTGTTTCTGTGCATGTTGCACACCTTCCTGTCAGCTCTCATAATGGGCTATGCATGCATGACAACGCGGCTTTGTCAAAAGAGTTTCTAGTGCAAATGAGAACTTTTGCTCTTTTACCAAACCAACCAACTGCAGGTGAAAGCATTGTCTTCTAATTTATTTGCTGAAATATCTAAGTTGAGCATTCCGTACGGATCAAAGAGTTTGTTCTTATTAGTTTATTTGTTTTATTTGTTTGCCCCCCCTACTTTTTGAATCCGTCTGTATTTATTACAGTACAGTTCTAAACACGCATATCTGCCACTGGTACTAGAGCAGTGTTCCCTTGTTTTTGAGGATGGCTCCATGGATTATAAAATTGTACGCTTGCTTTTCCTGCTGGAAGTCTGATGTGGCTCTGCATCCCTCAGCTTTGTACTGCCGGTGTTACTGGTAATACAAGCTGCAGACTTGTATAGATAGACACACACTTGCATACATACACCCATGCACACACACTGATGATAAAGCAACAGTCAAAACCAGATATATAAAAATAAATGACAATGCACAGATTTAGGGCAACACGAGGAGCAACAGATTGCAGAAAGTAATAGTCCACTGAAATCTGTTTGAAGTTTTTAAACGATAACGTTGTGTAGGCTTGAAAAGTGGCTCTGAAAGGTTTGTAGCTTGCTCCTTCACGGAGGACGGTGCCCGTTTCATTGCAAAGTATCAAAATGTCCAAAGATGCTTTTAAAACCCTTGCTGCAGCATTAATCATCCTCTTTGCTGTCTGTCCCTATGCTGTGTATGTTCCATAGTATGTTCTGTTTGTCACTAATGCAGATTGATATTAACCTTTGTCGCATGCAACTATGTTTGTTGTGAACAAGCAATTGCCTATACCTTATAAGAAGGCATGCTTCTGATAGTATCCTGTCTCAAATAGTTTCCTATTTAGTTGAGGTGAATAAAGGCTGTGGCCACATTTGAGAATTTATGGCACTAAGGAGTCTTCACGGAACAAATGTTGCTGTCATACTCCAGCAAGTTGTCTAAGGATGTAATCTTGCCTACATATGTAGAAATACACTTGTGTTGCTGAGATCTGTATTTGCCAGCAAGTTGTACAGAAACATGCCCTCTGATATAATAGCTTGAAAACAGGGAAACAACCTGTTACTTTCTGTTGTTCCAGTTGATGGATAGCTACATATCTGTTTGTATGTGATTTGGATCAGAGATGTCTGAGAGACTAGTACACTGAGCATGTGTCAGTCAATATAATGCTCTGTTCACTTGTTTATTAGCTGATATGTCTGCATATCAAAAGTCCTGCGATGGGAGTCTTGACTCCTAAAGGGATCAGTGGTGTGTGTGGTCTCCTGTTTGGTAGTTTGTATTGGGGGTGAGGTGGTAGTGTTGTCTTGGTTTGTCTGTAAAGAAGTAGAGCTACTGTTATTGGTGCTGTCTATGATGCCAGTATAATACTTGCTGTATCACACGATGTCTTTCTTAAAACCTGGGTGTGACAACATCATACATTTTCAAACTCTACACATAGTGGCTTTAAATTTCAATGTAATTGTACTCATAATTTCTAGGGAATGCTAACATGTGATAAGGTTTGGCTAACTTTTGTAGTTTTTTTTTTTTGTTTTGTTTTTTAAATCAGTGAGGACTATAAGTTACATAGTAGTAAACAGCAGACTTTGCCAAGTAAAGGTGCTATCAGTAAAATATAAACGATTACCACCTGTTAGGTAACTTTTTAGAGAGAAAATACAAGGCTGCATGTCATAACTATTTAGTATATCTATCCATCATTACAAATATTTACACTGGCAAGCGTCCATATCTGCGCTGAGTGCAAACTGACTCGGGTTACTACAACTACCAGTAAGAACTGAACTGAATGTCTCACCTTTTTATTGTTTTATCTACAGTATTTATTTTATTCATTTTTATAAATTGACAAACTGCTACAATGACATATTAGTGACATTTAGTGACATTTGCTCTAATGCATTGACAAAACATCATCCCATGTAGCGAATGATGGCTTCATCATAGCACTAGTACATCATACTTTTTGACCTTCCCAAACCTGTCGATAAAATTCCTTTTCAAAAAATGGGACAGTCAGACCCGGTCCATAATAGACCCAAGGATATTTAGACCCGGGTCCAACTGAATAGACCAAAAATCCAGAGTGAACAACTACACTTGCAGCTGCATGATGTTCCGCCAATTAATAAGCAATAGTGATCGAAAAGAGTAGCAGGTAGTATGTCACTGAACCGAGGCAGGAGTGAGATTTACTTAATTACTGGTGGCACCTTTTTTTATTTATTTTTTTGTTAACTTAAAAAACCTTTATTAAAATGAGGGTAAGAAAATATTTGATCGTAGCAGAACAAATGGTGGAGTGGTTGTACTCTTCACAGTTCAAGCAAGTACACACTTACTTTATTCCGCATTAATATTATAAAGAGTATGGTCTAGACCTACTCTCTATGAAAAGTGCCCTAAGATAATTTCTGTTATAATTTGGCGCTATATAAATAAAATTGAAATACACAGAGACACCTATTGATGAGGGATGTATCGATTTGTCTAACTGTGTGTTCACCCTCTAATTAACGCAGCCCTCCTGTTTCATTTGGTAAGTGATCACATATATATATATGTTCCTTCCCCCTTTCTTCCAAGCCCTCATCTACACGCATCCTTACAGGCATGTAAGTGGTGACCTCTTACGCATATCCTTCTGTCACTCCTTCATCAGTCTCTACTCCCTGCTCTGATGTACTCTCTAGCATGTGGAGCTCCATTTTAGAGTTGAAGGTGTTTGCACATGGACGTCCGTGTGCAGACTGTCCAGGTTTTATGAAGATGAGTGGTTGTTGTTGTTTCTGGTCCTGTCCGTCCCCCTCTCACGTCACACGCACACAAAAACGCGCATGCATTGGCCCTACACGCATGCATCGCTGTCTCACTCAGTCTTCCCACAACTGCACGCAAATATATAACAGTCTCCGTTTCTATGTTGCTCCCTGCGATAAGACGACGGGCCTGGGAGTTGTGTTGTTGGCATATTGTTGCAGAAAGACCCTACACACTGAGGTTGAAAGTGTGCCCTGGCTTACTCTGCTATTGTAACTGCTTTTTGTTCTTTTTTTGTTGTGTTGATCAGAGGAGAAATCCTGGCCTTCAAGTCCAGGTTGGGGAACAAAATCATTGAATGTGACTGTAAAGATTGTATTTCTACATTTGATAACAGTGTGCCTTTTTTATTTTTTTTCCCCCCTCTTTCACTGTGCTCTCCCACTTTTGTATTGTTTTGCCTTCTTTTTTGTTATTCCTCTTTCCCCATCTCTCCTTTTCCTGCCATTTTCTACTCTCCTTATCCCCTTTCTCTTCTTTCTCTTCTCTCTCTTTTCCACTTCTCTCGTTCTTGCAGAACGGAGCTGAGTTGGAGTACCACTGGTAGCTGTCCAGGACAACTGCCTGATCCAAAAAATACAAACCAGGACCACTTTTCCACACAAGATCACATCCATAGTCACCTTCATCCCGGTTTTTAAAACAAACAACACACCCAATGTGGAGGACTGCAACACAGTTGTTGGTTCTTTTTGTAGGACAAAACAGGGAAATATTAAGACAACTGCATTGATGGTCTGAAAGCTGAACTACTTCTACAGTATACACATCAGAGGAGAGGCAAATAAGCACAGTTTCTCTGGCCCCTTGTTTTCTTGCTTTTTTTTTTTTTTTGTCGTGGCTGTTTTTTGTTGTAGATTGATGGAGACATAGGCACAGCCCTACTTTGAACGCTCTGGGGCTCTGTGGTGCCTTTCTCAGAACTGAGAGAAGGGAGGACCTCACAACTCAACAGTCAGCGGGTCTTTAACAAACCTCGTGGATGTTTGTAAGATCCTTTTTTGGCATTATTAATTTTGAAGTGTGAACTTTACTTACACCTGACTGGCAGCCCATTTGACCACACAGGCCTGCAACTCCCACAATCCTCAAGCTATGCTGTCCAGTTCAGGCAAGCTTGGGGTTATGGGCATTACTGGTACTCACACGGGGCCCAAGACTTCACATGCCCATGCACCCGACTCGCATCACAGAACTTAAAACTCCTGAAGTACTCACAATCCATCCTTTAACCTCTGGGTTAAAGCCTCAATTCAGGGCCCTAGCGCCCATCACCTGGGGCTACATACCTGAAAACGAGAGGAGCACTTTTGAGTCTGTGTTGCAACAAATTTCAGTTTGGCTCATCCATAACATGTCCAAACTAAACCAGGACACAGGCTGGTGTGCCTGGCTGCAGATAGGAATTACATGGAGAAGGTTTGAACTCTTCTTCTTGCACGTCCCTGCTCACTTTCTCTCCTCCTGTCTCTTAAAGGATTTTATCAAATAGTCGATTTCTCACTCTTCACCTCTGGCTCCCTTTTCGCTTCCTCTGTCTCTTCATGTGACAGAAGAGACTGTCGTCATTTGCATTGGCAGACATTGCCAGAATCATAAGCTTTTGAGCCTGCTGTTTAAGAGATAGAAAGATAGAAATTCTATATTAAATTCATATATATAGATATATATTTTGATTTGTTTGTTTCATCTTAATTCCCAGCCATGGTATTCGTTGTGGCCTAATGTGCGTGTGGTCTGTGTGTTTTGTGTAGACCAGTTAAAACAAAAAGTCAAAGTTGCACACACACTGTTCCCACACAGCAGCTTTCCAAAGACAGGGTTTGGGGTAAAGGAATTCTAGCCTCACCTTATTCCCCCTTTCTTCTCAACACATGCATACACGCAATCCTGCTTCTGCTACAACTTGCCTTTTCGCTTTCTCTCATATCCGGTGTAAAAAAACAACAAAAAATGCCTTTATCTTTTTGTTTTGATCGAAAAAATTCCATAATTGTTTTGTCTGTTTTGTTTATATATGGCTTTTCGGAGTACTGTGACTGTGGTCCAATTATAGATGGATGGATGGAAAATGACGAGGGGAGCATGAAATATATCCTGTACAGCAGATTGGGAGATAGAAGTTGGTGTTTTCACTGTATGATGTAAAGGAGGGACACTGTAGGACAGGAGAGAATAGGCCCTACACCCAGAGCTGTGTTCACACTGTTACTGAAATTGCTGTCCTTCAATTTTCCACAGCTACCTTCATAGACTTCGCCTCAAAAGCACAGGATGGCTGCTGGGGGAAAAAGTTCTTGTTTGACTCTTTTGATTGACCAGTAGTCCATTTCATTTCTGTCAACCCACACATTAATAAGTGATTGAAACTTCAGAAACAGATATTTGTCAGAAAAAGCCTTTTTTTTTTTTTTTTTTTTTGGGAAACAAATGTCTTTTAAAGAAACGTTCGCATAGACAAAGTGGATACACATACTTTGCATGTGTAGTCTTTTCTGTAGATTCATTTAAAATGGGCTAAGTATATACAAAACTGTAATATAAACTTCTTGTTTTCTCAATCATTCAATTGCAAGTTCATTGTGCTTTCTGAAGTGGCAGTATTGAAAGAGAATGGGCCTAACAGTTTGCAGGCTGATTAATGTTCTTCTGGTACACATACTCTTGGTGCCATATGACAAATAGGTACTTGAACATGTAGTTCTTTTGCAGTTGCATTGTTTTAATGGGATGATTGGTTTTTCTTTGTGGTTGGAGGGGTGGGATCTCTATAGTTGTGCATGTTCTGTGATTGAGGGAGGAGTGTATTGGGCATACGGGGATAATGCGAGCGCGTTCAGTGTGGTGGAACACAATGTTGGAGAGGAAATGTATGAGAGGTGATGGTAAAAGAACAGAAGTGGAACACAGCAGGATATTCTTTCAATAACTTGTAATCGCTACTTGTTTTAAGACTGAAATTGGTCAAACCTTTTTTTTTTTACCTCAAAATACTGTTTTCCACTGCATCTGATTTGTTTCTGAAATTATATTATTCCCATTATGGACTTTTACATTATATTTGATTACTCATACTTGTTGACTTTTTAACATTGCATTAGATTTTACCACACTGAACAGTCTCCTGTTTTTATGTTTATGTTTAAGCTATATCAGACACTGGGCTAAGAGAGGAATTAAGGGAAGGAGAAACATTTATTTTTCTGAATGTAATTTTTCATTATTCACACTTTCCACTGCATGGACTGAATACAAGCAGCACTGCAGCATCGCGTTCTCCTCCTCAGTCATTTAATGACAAAACAAGGTATTTTGGCTCCCTTTTGTCTTGAAGAAAAGGAAGAGAAAAGTACTTGACCATTGTCCTGGTTATGGAATATAATTGCAAGACTCACTTGGGAAGAGATATCACTTTTTCAAGGGAGACTTTGGTGAAGCCTGAATAATTTGACCCGGACTTTGATTTCAGGATATGTCAAGTAAAGAGAATTTTACAAAGCATATTGTCTCCTGAACCTGTCGGTTATTATGGGTCTGGCTGGGTCAGTGTGACCCTGAGGATGCCAGAAGGCAGGCAGGGATTTGGAAACGGCTACAAAAATGACAAAAGACCGATTACTTTCCTCACGTGGCCTTTTTAAGACGAAAATGAACCCTTGTACTCTTTGCCACTTCCTTCTGTCGTCTCTGGTCACTCTTTTTATATACATACTATTAGAATTGATGTGATGGCAATGATAAATTCCACACTTTTATTTATTCCTATTTTTTAACTCTTGCTGTATTTTGAAGACAGAATGAGGTAATAATAAGCTGGTTTGCATTTGAGAGTAATGAATGGCCCACTCACCTTCACATTTGATCTCATTGAGAAGACTAAAGAAAGGGGAGGTTTATGAAACACCAAGGGTATTCACCATCCCTTCTTCCTGTACTAATTTCCCAGTATGCTATTGTGATGTTACAGACCATACAGTGAACATAAATGTCAATAAAAGATGGATTTAAGTTTAAACTGCTGTGGGTTTTTTTTTCCCTCCTCACGGTGCCAACCTGAAATGTCAGCCTTTGTTTTGTTTTTTTTTGTAAGCAGTCACTGTTCAGTCCAACACAATGGAAAAGGTTTTTTTGTGTGTTGTCCAGAGACTGTTTATGCTCTCTTTGTTGCACATTGTTCACTGTGCCAGAGCGCACACAAGTCACCATGCAGCTCCGAAAAGAAAGCATAGCCGCAAAATGAGACTTATGCTTTTGAGTACATTTCTTAAAATGTTAAGTGTACTGAAACAGCAAGTTGTTTGGGCACAGCCTGCTCTCCTCTAAAGTTTTAACATAACTTTATTGCAACAATGCCACGTTTATGATTCTACATGCTGAATAGATCATACTTCATATGATAGTCTGTTTTCAGTGACACTGGGTTTGGGGATATTTACATATTTTGGTCATTTAGCATGCATGGTGTCTTGCACACCACTGGTCAAATATTGTCAGTTTGACTACTGATCTGTGCAGGCGCTGTTAAAATGTTGGTAGTTCTTTTAGTTTATTCCAAACACAATAATATATTACTATCTATATTAATTGGTGATTTATTGCAAATAAGACTGTAAATGTAACACTTTGGTCCTTGAAAGATCTTTCCTACATCCTGGATCCAAAGATTGTTGCAGTGCGGAGCAGATGCACAGTAAATGACCAGCTAATAGAAAGTAAAGTTTAATCATATACAGTGTTGATGTACTTAAGTATAGGACATTTTGAAAATATTCTTATTCAATTTGACCAATATAGTTGATAGTTACTTCGTTGTGTGATATTTTTAATAGAAAAGATTTAATGAGCTGGTGAAATGATGCATCTGCTTCGACAATCGTATATTATACATTTTGGTGATAAAACCTGTTGGAATGATCGGCTGTTTTCACACTGCGGTACTGATGCTTTAACTGAAGCAAGTAAAGGTTATGAATTCTTAGCCAACACTGCAGCAAGACTGCTGATCTGTAACCACATCCAGCTCTGCAGCTTCCCACATTCCTCAGGTGTGTGTGTGTGTGTTCTCTGACCCGAGCAGTCCGATGGCTCTTTGAGTCCCTCGGTGTTTCTGGAGAGGAGCCCAACCAGCCAGCACGTTTCATTTTCAGGTTTTCCTCTCTGGAAGTTGAAAGTTTTCCCCGAGGGATTTTAAAAAGAGAGCATGGAGCTGGGGCAGTGCACCAGGAACCCGGGCTACCAGGACGCGGAAGGCGGCGGACCGGCGGCGGACGCCATCAACGCCGTCCCGGGGGCGAAGCAGGACTCTGCTGCCGTGACGCTGGACCCGGACGCGGCTGAGGAGTACACGCAGCTCAGACCGTACGCGGGGATGCCGAAGGAGGTGGTGCTGCGGTACTCCTCTCAGGCCCGGTACCGGGTGCCCCGAGAGGTCCTGTTCTGGCTGACGGTGGCCTGCACCCTGGCGCTGGTGGCGGTCACCGTCGCGGTGATCGCACTGTCGCCTCGGTGCCTGAGCTGGTGGCAGGCCTCTCCGGTGTACCAGATCTACCCCCGGTCCTTCAGAGACTCCGACGGAGATGGGGTCGGAGACCTCAAAGGTACGATGCCCCTGACCCTCCTGCATGCTCTGATAGAGAACAGGAGGCCGTTAAGATACCCCAAAAAGCATCTTTTTCTCTGTTTGCTAGTGTCCTGTGATCATTTTAAGTTTCAACAGCACAGTAACTGTAGTCTATGTGACCAAGTTCAGCCCTGCACCAAAGGGCTCCACTGCACTGATGAGGCCCATAGTAAAAGTTATTTCGTTATGCATTAGGCTATAGCCAAACTCTTTACACATAAACATCTAATAAGAATAACTTATAATGTGGGTCCCTTTCCACATACATGTACTGGTATGATTCATAGCACCATATGATCCAAATATGTTGACGCTACTGTCGACAGCATCAGTATTAATGCAGGATTTTCTCTTCGTCTTTGGACTTGTTGTTGGGATCAAGTGCTGCAGTATCCAGCATTCATCATTGTGGTGTCTCTGGTCCGGCAGGAATTCAGGAGCGGCTGGACCACTTCCAGTACCTGAACATCAAGTCAGTTTGGATCAGTCCTTTCTACCGCTCTCCCATGAGAGACTTTGGATATGATGTTGAAGATTTCCGGGCCATCGACCCGCTGTTTGGGACCATGCAGGACTTTGAAGAGCTGCTGGCTGAAATGCACAAAAAAGGTGTGTACTTTCATGGTGGGAGAAGTGAAGGTGGATCACACAGGTCTTGTTTTGGGGGCGGCGGGCTGCATGTCTTGCATGACGCATATTAATCTCCGTTTCCACCAGGTTTGAAGCTGATCATGGATTTTATTCCCAATCATACCAGTGACCGACACCGCTGGTTCAACCTGAGCCAGGCTAGAGATCCTCACTACAAGGATTACTACGTCTGGACCGACTGCAATGCAACCGCACCAAGGCCTAATAATTGGGTTGGACCTTGTACTGGCCTTCTTTACCTTGCTGAAAAAAAGTTCTCATTTGACGGGTCGTTTATTTATGTCTTTACTTCCCTCCTCCTTTCTCTCAGGTGAGCGTGTTTGGGAACTCATCATGGACTTATGATGACGTTAGAGGACAATGCTACCTGCACCAGTTCCTCAAGGAGCAACCAGACTTGAACTTCAGGAACCCACATGTCCGCAAAGAGATTATTGTAAGATTACATGACCACACACGCTGCGCATTCCCAAATGCTTTCATTCCTAAAAGCAGTTGTTTTTTGACTCACACATTATATCTCCTACTAAAATCTTCATCAGTGTTGTCCTCATGTTTTGACTTCGCCACTGTCCCTCAATTGTTGAGGTATTCACAGTCCTGTGTGATGATGGTCAATGGATTACACATTAATTTAAGCCAGTTAACCCTTGTGTTTTTAACTGCTGCTACACAAAGTACAACACAAGGAATGTGTGTACATTGTGCATGTTTACACTAGTAGAAATAGTCATGTTGTAGTTGAATGAAGGGCTTGTTGAAATGAGCGTGCAATAAAACTATTTTACAATATCGAATGACACTGTAACACTACGGAGTCTGGTTTTATACTCTTTTTTTTTTTTTAAAGGATATTATTCACTTCTGGCTGGGGAAGGGAGTGGATGGGTTCAGGATGGATGCAGTGAAGCACATCCTGGAGGCTGCACACTTGAGGGATGAGCCACAGGTGGACCCAAACAAACCACCAGTGAGTGTTACCTCTTTGCACCTCATAACTTATCACCTCGCTTGGTGCCATTGTTCCCCTTTAATGGGCAGTGGTTGTGGCAGCCAGCGATGGCCGCTGGTTTATAGCTCTAGCAGCTGTTTGTCCTCACATTGACCCAATACAGCCACCAAAGATGGTAAGTTCTGTCGGATCTGCCAGTTGAAATGAGTCCGTGTCGAATGGCAGAGCAGGGGTAACCTTCATATAAGGCCAAGCTTCAGCCCCATTCACATTTTATTTCACTGACTGAGATCTGAGGGTGCTGCTGAATAATTCTTGAATTCCATACAGTTGTAGTTATTTTGGATAAATTGACCTCAAGAAAATATGACTGTAGACAATAACCACCACTTTGTGACACTGTGCTAAAAGACTTAAGACCCACTACCTGATTGGTACTGTGGTTACTGCTGTTTGCCTTTTATTGATCAATAATATATATACTTGATGAAACGGTATTTAGCTTTTTTTATCATGTTTTCAAGACAATCTTAATATTCTGGGTTAAAATAAAGCTAGGTTTCAATAAGGTTTGCTACTGCTCTGCTCCCATCACCTGGCAGCTCGTCTTTCTCTGAGCTCAGGGGATCAAAGTTCAGTTTAGTTAACAATCTCTGCTCAAACATTAATTTATATAATTATATTGTGATATTTATTTTGGTGAATCATATAAAGCGTGACATGTCAGAGTTGGGTGGGAGAGTTCACACTGTACATGATGTGTCTTATCATTTGTCTCGGGTTTAAATGTCAGGTTCATCTAGTGACCTTTTTGGAGAACATACTGTTCTTGGAATGCAAAGGGTTCATGATGCACGCAGTTAAGCTCACTAAGAAAGCGTTTTTGTTCCATGGCGAGTGAAGCTATTTCACACAGAGGGAAGATTAGTAGAAAGGAGGCATATTTTGGTGGATTAGCAAATCACAATTACTCACCACTGCAGAATAACTCTATAGTGCCGAGACTGACTTGTCTACCAACTGTTGACTGAGGTGTGTACTCACTGCTGCAGCAGTCGACCCAAATTGACAGACTACTTATTTTTAAGCAACGAGCCACACCAAGCTGTGTTTGTTTATTGGGATATTGAGAAATGTACCACAGCCTTGAGTATGATTCAGCCAATCATAACTGAGCAACTATCTGTGTTATCATTATTGCTGTAGTGGTTTAGCTCCAGTTGTAGCTTTAAATTCAGGCCAACTATGTGCTTTACTGGCTGTTGGCTGGATGGTTTGGTCATGTGGCAGCATGTCAGCTCGGTGGTTAGCGCTGTTGCCGCAGTAATAAAGTCAGTCAATAGGTGCATGGTTCTTTCTGTGTGGAGTTGGTACATTATTGGTTGTAAAAACACACCAATAAAAAGTTTGAACATTTACGAACACTTCTTACACACAACAGTGCTCCTTGATTATTTAACCCAGAAGTCTGTTATCACTCACTCTGTGCCTGGTTTCTACTTGTTTTCCAACTACCTGGCCTGTGACTGGACCCTGTGCTTTGGCCTGACAAAGGAAAACATTTACACCCAAGCTCTCCTAACTCCCAGTGGGCAAAGGAATATACTGTTGAGCTCTCTTAATCCACCACAGTTGATGATCTCAGATGGAAGCTTTACTATGAATGGACCAGTAGTGCCTACCTTAACCAAATGCAAAATCTGACTCAAAACTGAGGCTACTAATACAATAGGCCAGAAATACAATAATAGCTATGTTGCCTCATATTTATTTTTATTCATAACACCCCAGGAGTCTGTAACTTCGGAGTGGGACCTCCACCATGACCACACCACCAGTCAGCTGGGCTTGCATGACCTGCTCAGGGACTGGAGGGCTGAGATGGACATCTACAGCCGTGAGCCTGGCAGATACAGGTATGAGAGCTATAACAATACAATAATGCTATTGTACAAATTGGGACTGGTACCTACTTAATTTGCTACTACATACGAGGATCTTTTATTTATAATTTGTGTAGCCCTGCCTAACGTCTATGAATATGTTGATAGTTAATTTGACATAGTACCATAATTAACATCCAATTAAGATCCAATATATTACGATCATGCAATCTTAAAATAAAGCCCAGACTAAAAATATTCCTCTTTCTATTTGTGTGGGTTTAATAAATCCTTTTGTTAAAGGCCAATAAGATTAGTTTCACAGTGAACATTGACAATCAATATTCAGTTTGCATGTTATCATACACAACATATAAATTCTCACTCCACTCCAGGTTCATGGTGACAGAGTCATATGATTACCACGAGGTGGACAAGACCATGATGTACTATGGCACCCAACTGGTTAAAGAAAGCGACTTCCCCTTTAACTTTTACCTGCTGGACCTGCCTCAGAACACCAGCGGCTTCTGGGTTCAACATCTGGTCCACCTGTGGATGGCCAACATGCCCAGGGGACAATGGCCCAACTGGGTGGTGAGTCGCCACTGTCACAATGACATAATAGTTTGTTGGCTCCTTTATAAACAAGTCTGCCATATGGGGATGGCTCCAAAAAATCTGCCTTCCAATGACATTTGTATTTTCTCCCTGACATTGTGTTCTCTTTAACAAGGATTAAAAACCACAAGATCAAATCGGGACTCTCTGGTGGGGTGGCAAGAGCCACACATTTTGATACTTACAGCATATGCATGCCGATTCGTGTCTTATCATTCATGACTATGGACTTCTGGGTCAGTCTCAATATATCATCTGAGTAGCTGGTGTTTCTCTTCCATGTTTTTATATCCACAGGATGCTTTATTTACTACGCAGAGTGGACAAGCAAGATATTGTATACTGCTGATTGTTTCAGTGTTATTTACTTCCCTGACTGTCTAAGCCCACAGGCTTCTTTATCATTATCTATCCTGTAGCTCTCACTCTTTAACTTCAGCTTTCTCTTCCCAACCCACCCATTCCATCCTGCCTTCTTCCTTCCCAACTTATCTCACTCACTTCTTCACCTTCTCTTGCCTCCACTGTTATCAGGTTGGGAACCACGACAAGCCTCGCATTGCCTCCAGTGCTGGTCAGACCTATATTCGTGTCATCAACATGCTGCTGCTGACCCTTCCAGGCACGCCCACCACCTACTATGGGGAGGAGATTGGCATGGAGAACATTAATGTCACAGACAGTCAGATACAGGACCCTGCTGGCAAATACAATGCAGTTAGTACTGTGCATACATTGAAATCAATTTTTTTAAATACTGACTAACATCTCTGCCAAAAGCAGTAGTTGCATAGCAATCACCCGTTTAATTGATAACATTACAAAACAGGACAAAATGTGTTTAGACAATAGTGATATTAATGTCTTTAATACAGCCTGGAAAAAGATCAAAGTTAAATCAATGCCTCCGTTATCAATTTACAACAATTTAACCATCACGAGGTAGGACTTGGTTGTATTTAAAACTGCACATGTTATATTTTGGTGTATGTTAAAAAAAAACAACCTGCAACTGAGAGCATGTACATTAAAGTACGTCCACACATTTATTGTCAGAAGTAAAAATTATTCCTGTCCTTTCATTGCAGAGTGCCAGTCGGGACCCTCAGCGGTCTCCAATGCAGTGGAGTGGCGACATTAATGGAGGCTTTAACAACAAAACCAACCTTACCTGGCTGCCTGTGCACCCCGACTACAGAAGCGTCAATGTGGAGGTACTGTTTTTTTTTGTACTGTTCAGTTCTGGAGACACAGCTGGCCAGACCTTGCTCAAGTTTACATTATTTTAGATCATTTATCCCCTTTATTACTCTCTTCTAGGTTCAGAAAAAAGATGAAGGTTCTGTTCTGGCTCAGTACCGTTTCCTGAACACCCTGCGCCAGTCAGAGCTCCCCCTCCACCGTGGCTGGTTCTGCTACATCCACGCTGATGCCAGTGTCTTTTCTTACCTCAGAGAGCTGGATGGGCTTGACCGAGGTTTCCTCATGGTGCTTAACTTTGGTAAAGAATCAGTCATCACAGATCTCTCCTCTGTTCGAGAGTTGCCAGACCAGTTGAAGGTGCTGATGAGTACAAACCAAGTCAACGATGGCAAGGTGTTGCAGAAGTCTCGTATTCTGACAGATGCAGGAGAGGGTTTGGTGATTCAGTACTCCACCAACACTCTGTTTAACCCCAATCACCCCAAACAGTGCTATGTCTCTGAGAAGGCCTGCTATTTGAGGGCCATAGACATACTTTATACATGCTAATATGAATAGACACTGGTCTAATCATTAAGATTCTTCTTTGTTGTCTCCTCTGTAAGAGATTTGTTGTAATAAAGAGGACCATTGCAGATACATTCACTGTTGATGTTGCCTTCTCTTCTACTGGTATTGTCAAAGGTTTGGGCACCATTGTATCATCCTAGTCATGGCTGTAATGGTAGTTGTTTGGGCCACTTTTGTTGGATTCCACACTGCCTCGAGGGCCTTGTTATCGCTTCCTCTTGCGCAGTGGTCGAGGAGGGTCCAGGCCCAGCTCCGTGTACAAGAATGCTAGCTTGAGGGCTTCCTGTGTCGGGGAGAAACGACAGGCAGATTTCTCAGTCTGTATCCATCAACTCAACTGACTGAAAACTAGTGTTAGTGGTCTCAATGTGAGGAAAGGGTTGGGCTATTTTTAAAATGCAAAACTTACGTTAATATGGTAACTCTACTAGGAATGCTCTGCTCGACTTGCAGCTGTTCATTACAAATGACTTGTGTCACACCAATACAATGCAGAAATTACATTCACCTCCATTGTATTTCAGTGTCTCAAAAACTGGAAAGTAAAATGAAAGCTTCTATCCACATGGCTAGGTACCTCTAGGGGTAAAAGGGAAGACGTATTTTTTGTGATTTGGGTAAACTGACTCTTGAAACGACTACATTTTCTGTGTTCACACCTAAAAATCTCAATTTCAAAAAGTTAAAAGTACTTTGACAAAGATATAAATCCCTTTAAGACCCTTACAGTCTTGCAGGAGAGTGCATTACCTCCTCCAGCATCAGCTCAAAGTCTTCTGGTCCAAGGTGATTAGCTCCAGGTTGGATATTCAGAACTACATTTGGTGCTGGTTCACATTCTAAAAAAAAAAAAAGACAGGTCAAAGACAAAATGGGGGAGCAGACCCCCTCCTCCCCCTCCGTACAGACTGTTTCGCAAGTGCGGTCTTGACCTTGACAGCTCCCAGTCTGTGGCGTCTAATCTCTTGCTCTGATACACTATCTCTTTACCATGCTAATGGGCCTACCCACCCGCCCGCATGTGTCTATGCCATCAGCACTTTATCATAGACTCTGGAGAACAGAGAGAGACAGATTAGGGAGAAATATACACACAGACACTTAAGCTGCCTGGTGTATGAACAACAGAAAAGTGAGAGAGGGTGAAAGACCGAGATAATGTGTGCAGTGCTAGGGGTGTAAAGAGGAGTACCGCCAATGTGGTGAAGGCAGATTATAAGTGAGAGGGAGAAAGAGCCTGACTAGGGGGAAATGAGAGCAATTAGTGCACACACAGACACACACAGAGACCTATGCTATACTTTGGTCATGAACTTCAAATGCTGTTAGCAGTTTCCTCAGAGAGACAGCCGTGCATCTGTTATTGCGGCCTCTCCAGACATGCACACTGACACTACTATTGGGAGCTGACCCTGAACTATTAAATCCTCTGATGTTGCAGAACTTACACCCAAAGAATGTGGAACAAGTGGAAAATCCCTGCTGGAATGCCCACACAGAAAGATGTACACAAACGCACACATTTATACAATAGCAAGCATACATATGCATCCATATGATCAACAGGTGATGAAGCTGTTGTGATGTGTGGGAGTGTATATGTGACACGTACCTGACTTTGGCTTCATGGTGAAGTGTGTATGAATGGCTTTCTTCAACTGCTCAGTGTATTTGAGGACACCTGCCAGAGGAACCCTGGCATCGCCGCTGTAGGCCGTCAGGAGAATCGATGGGTAGCACTAGCTCATACAATCACAAAAAATGGTTAACCTACAGTGGCTTTCATTGTGGTGCTTAGCAATAACGATCCTCTGTGTCCCCTAAATCAACATCTCTAAGGCTTTCAGGTACATTTTTTGGTGTATATTACCCATCAGAGACATGGGAATAAACAAGGACAGCCTCTTGTCCTGTGTTGGACTGATCATTTGTTTTTAGAGAGAGCCTAAAAAAAAACACTAATAGAGCCAATGCCATTTAAAACACTGGCTCTGGACCAAAATGTGGGCCATAGAAAGTTTTAAATAGGTTTTCAATATAGTCTGAATTAACTGTCAGTTACCAACCAGAACAGGCCAATTTACATAGCAAACTACAGTAGAACTACATGGTAATCATATAATAAAAACCACATGCTAAAATCCATCCTTCATTCAATGAAATTGGAAACATTTAAATAATGAAGCAAATAGAATAGGATATGTGGTAACACAAAGAAAACACCTTTTTAAAGTATATGCACAACAAATCTTCCTTTCACACCTGAGGAGTAATGTTGTGAAGGGGACAGTAGGAGGAGAGGGCAAGCCTGTGTTTTGGGTTTCCTACAGGGTCCCCCCATTCTTCTCTATCCTCCAAAGTTAGAGGCAGGCTGGGATCCTCCATAGTTCCCAACACATCCAAGAAAGGAGCCTGAACACAGGAAAAAGACAGATTTGGTGTGTGTTTTAAGTAATCTCTTAATGTGAGGTGAGGCACTGTGCTGTAGTGAGCAGGGAGACTGTCCTCTGAACTGTATTTAACCCGTACATATTGGGAAACACCTGGTCTGTGCCCTTGAGGAAGACACAGAGTCCCGAATATTCTTGTTCTTTAGACATAGAATAACACTCACAGCTAAACACCCTCCAGGACGCAAGCACACAAACCTCCAGTGATTTAACATCTTACCTGCAGTGTGACAGCCCGCATCATGTGTGGGTGTCTGTTGCACAGCGCTCCCACTGGCACAGCTCCAGCACTGCAGGCTGTAAGGGCAGTGAGAGAAGGAGATGAGATGCCTAAAGAGAAAAGGTGATTGAGACAGGCCTGAAGGTCCTCCACGCCACTCTGCTTCCCCTCCACACGAGCTTGTCTTTGCCAGGACAGACCCCGCTCTCCTCCACCTCTAGGTCGGTATCAAGGTAAAGAACACAGATTTACGTCAATACGTAAGTTTGAATTCCAGACTTAATCAGCCCTCATAGACATTTTCCAGCAATTTCCTGCTACGTTACCTGATGTGGCAGTAGGCCAGAGCCCAGCCCTGCTCCAGTAGCAGCCTTTTTTCTGGGCAGAACTCCATGTTGAGAACTCTGCCATAAGCCCCATAGACATGGACCAGTAGTGGCGCTGGTCTCAAACCCTCCACAGGTTCTGTATGAAGCAGTGTCACTGGCACCAAAATACCATCCTACAGAGGAGAGGCAGAGAGACTGATCTGGAGACTGTAGGGGTAGACATTACAAAGTGTTCAATGATTTAGAAACAATCCTTAGAAATTTGTTATGCAAACTCCCTTCTGTGTAGTATGCGTAGATGTACATAGAAATGCATGACAGTGTGTACTATTGAGGTCTTACTTACACTTGAGTCTTAATACAAAATGCTTCCCTCCCTGCCGATACCGTTTCAACATGTGTCTTATGTCAAGTGTTCTCACTTGGTTGCAGGCCTCCATGCGTGTGGTAGTGTAATTGTACTGGTTCTCTGGGGAGGACCCATCTTCGGTGCCTGATAAAAGTAGCCCATCCTCTGGGTCTAGGCAGTAGGGAACTGGGGAACGGACTGGAGATGAAATCAAGAACTCCAACACACTGCGTTGTTCTGCCAAGCCTGGTTTCCTGATTTCGATGGCACAGGCCCAGGAGGGGAGCTGAGGAGTGTAGTAATATAAGGGTATAAGTGATGAATACATGTATACTGTATGTAGATGTAACCAAGTGTGTATGTCATGTATTGTGTATATATGTATGTTACTCTGTGAACTATGTACTGGCTGTGAAAACAAACACCTCTGGGCCAAAAATATGAAGCAAATAAACAGCAAAAACAGTTACATGACTAATAGCAAGCAGAAGAAGAGATGTAAGAAAAGAAAAATAATTCTAATGGAGTTTGCTGTCACTGACCTGTACAGTGTATGCTTCCTTGGGATGGGTCAGTGGGACGATGATCAAGATGAGCTCACCGGCTGGTGTTCTTGCAACCAACACACAGTGGTCTCCGACCATGTCCATGTCTTTGACTGCAGTGCCAGGGCCAGGGGCAAACAAAGGAACCCAGGAGACCATGGATGGCTCTGAGAGAGGGGCCTGCACCACCTAGTGAGCATACAGAAGGATAAATCTAATTGTTTGAGAAAATACAATATATTTTAAGATTAAAACATGTTTTTCTTCTTCCAAATAAAATACTCCATAGCAGTTACCACAGCAGAATCAAGTTACTAATACAGACCAACTACTGAAAATGTGCAATTTTGTGAGAAGATTTCAAGACAGAGAGGAATCAGCAACAGTAGGTACATAATGCTGCGTGTACATGTCTGTCTGAATGTATATACAGTACGTGCAACATTGTAATCCTGCATGATCAACTAACCAACCAAACCTCAGCCTGAGCACAAAGCAGATGTGGAGCAGACAGCCAGTGGTTACATGTGTGATATGGGCAGAGCACTTTTGTTTGCACTGTTGAAATCTGTTTGCAAGTCTAACTGCACAGTTTCCACATTGTATTTCTGCTAAATGTATGCACCCTATAAACACCGTACGAACTCTACCTGATATTCTTGTCCAGGCCCAGTATTAGCCAGTATAATCAGCCAGCTTTTCCAGTGTTCCACATGGTACAGGAGGTCCAGCTGGCCTGGCTGAACTAGGAAAGGTTCTAAATGGGATGATGATGTATCAATTAGCAGAACCTCTGATCTGGTCCTGCTGTTGCAGTTGATGCTCAGGATCTGTCGGTCTCTGGATAGGGCAACCTCCACAAACACACTGCGGAGACGTCAGTGTTTCAATTACGGATGGTGTGGGAGCAGAGGCAGCATAGATGTCACATTACTTAAACTTACTCAGGATGCGTTTCCTCATACACAGAGGTTATCCTGCTTCCGCTGGAGGTCAGGTCCAGACGAAACACTCTGCTGCAGCGTAGACCCTCCAGAATCGTGTAAAACAGGACCTTGTCTGTGGCCCACTCTTTACCCATGCAGACACAGACATACGCAATTTATTGTAGCCCGTGCACTATTATCTGTATCGTTACTGAAATATACCTTTATACAAGTGCAAACTGTTATAATGTACCAAAGCTGAAGACTTTGTCCAGTGTAAATACGACATGTGGGGGATCTAGCGGAGTGGAATTTCTCTCTCCAAGCCTCACAACCACACACCTGGATCGTCACAAGACAGTCATCCATTTATTCACCGAGTAACTGTACCCATTTTAAATTTGATTATCAACAAAAAAAAAAAAAACATTGATGGCAAATTAAGGATATTTTGTATGTTTAGTTATGTTGTATTCTTCTCACCTCAGCTCTTCTCTGCAATTTGTTTTCAGTGTGGCGGCAAGATGCTTTTCCTGTGGGGACAGACGTATTCTCTGGACAGTCCACTGAAACCCCTGCTTCCTCTTTTCATTATCAACTCCTGTCTTCTCCTCCTGTGCAGAGACGTGTCCCAGATTCAGCACCTGCTCTGGCTCACCTACAAATGGGGAGAAGAAACTGAATTGTTCACAAAAGAGGGAATGCCACGATCAGAGGTCTCTGTTCCCATATTTCTGGCTTTCAGAGTTGTTAACATTAGTAGTCAAGCTACATTCATGTTTCCTGCTTACTCTGTCTCTTGTCCATTCTGTAGATGCAGTCGCCTTCAATGAAATACAGGTGATGATGTCCACAGACCTGCGTCAAGACAAATCACAGTGAGATGTAACAATTATTTGGAATTATACCGATGCCTCACGTTAACAGCTGGTGGATGAGTGTAAAAGACCAAATCAGGCCTCACCACCGAGTGATCAGGTATATTGGAGAACCTGCGGTACGTTGCCTTCACTCTCCTTTTGAAATACTTCTGCAAGTCCGTGTACCTCTCAAGTCCAGAGTTGAGATGATCAACTGATGAGTTTGTAGTGTCCTGAAACAAAACAACCGTGTAAATTCTGGAAAGATTTTATAAGGCTGCAACCATAATCTCCAATCGCTGTTCCGATCAAGATCTTTGCATCCTGTGCAAGAGTCACTGGGGCAACACACCGGACCTCTAAAGAAGAGGACTGTAGTGGTGTCATGGTGTCCTATCAATCCAGCAAACATGGTTACTGGAAAGTTGCTGTTTTCAAATGACTTTAAATTTGAGCCTTTGGAAACAACTATTGCAATCGTTTCGGGCATTAACAAAAAGTGTACAGATGCTCCCCGCAGCTCATTTGGTGGCAGTGCAGGTGGCCACATCCACGGGGGCTCAGTTTCAGCCCCGTGGCCTCGTCAGCGGCTCCGTACAACACTAGTTTTGTCCGCCTGGTGAAAAGACACCGTTCTGAATAATGAATGGCTCGACGTTATCGGCGAGATCGCCCAACAGCCAGTAATCGTAAACCGGGCCCGAGGTGAGCAGAAACAACATCATTAACGTTAACTGAACACCCTTACCGACATGTAACAACGCCGGGCGGACAAGGAGAGCCATGTTATCCGCTTGCAAACGGCGAGCTCCCAGCATCGTAACCGAGAAGGTGCAACGAGACGAGCAGACGAACACAGGAGCGACGAGAGAGCGGCCATGACGAAGAGTTAGCAGTTAACCAGCTAGTTTGACAGTTACGGTCGGTCACCACGAAACTGTACACGTTTCATTTGACTAATACGTATTATATATTAACCTGTAATATCTATTGTTTCATGGTTTAAATCGACCTTTCTGGCGCAGGCTAGCCAATGGCGGCGGCAAGCAAATTCGCCTGTGCACGTGCGTGATTTCCTAAACAAGCCCTGCTGTGGATGACGCAGCGGGCAAAGCCAGACTAAAACAATCAAAGTCAGACACGCGCGGCCGCCAGTTTGCGATTCAAAATCGAGCATCGTCGTTTCGGCAATCCATTGCTATCACTCGAATGCCAAAAGTGTACGGAAGTAGCGTGCGTCCATTGTGGGTGTAACAGGTGATTGCGGGCGAGCCGTACCTGCGGTCATTTCTGCGTTGGTGTAGTTTTACAGAAAAAGCCTTAATGTTTTTTTGCATTCCCACACTGCCACCGACACCTGTGACAGCTCTACACCAGTTCCGTTGTTTACAGATTTATGTTGGCCCGCAACTTCGAAGATAAAATGGAGAGGGACTACACCGGCGCTGCAGAAGCGGCCGAGCCGGCTTCGCCTTTGAGGAGGAATGTTAATGAAGACACCTGCACAGCTAATTCCCTCGCCTCCCGAGTTGGGACCTGTGGTACTACTGATGTCGCAAGAGCCCGGTGGACCCTACTGAGACAGGTATTTGTTAGCCGAAAAGGAAAGCACAAGCCTCCTATGGATTTAGGCTGTTTCCGCGAACAGATTTCGAACTTGTGTTTACAAAACGTTAGAATCTTTGACCCTCGCGATTGTGGAGCTATGAGCGTGACGGAAACGTATCGTAGCAGCCTATTTTTTTTTTTTTTTGTCGCTGTCATGTTTCCCCTCTTATTTTGGCTACAAGGATGTTGTTCACTGAACTTTGCCCAACCTGTGTGAAATAAGGCGGGAGGCATGTTTTCGCCAAGTGTAATTTATGTTGGCTTCATTCCAGTTTGATCATCTAGCAGTTATGACAGCAATCTACGCTCGTCTGCTTCGACAGGCAGTATAACTTTTCATATTTACCTTCTGTAATTTTATCGGCATGTTATTTTAAAGCAAAATATTCCATCCAGCCTTACGGTAACCTTTGACACCAGTTGCAATCTCTCTCCTCTGGCCACAGAACCTGATGAGCACAAGGGCCTTTTACACATAAGAGCAGCAGCTGTAAAAGTAGGGCTTTTACTTTCCCCCATAGATGGACATTACACAGACGCTACACTTGCCTGCCGAGAAAAGCTCCCTACAATGGGGCCTTCGTGCATTCTGCACTTCTTCCTCCTGGCACAGTAATGACCTCTGTGTCTCTATGACTCCACCTGGATGGATGGATGGATGATGTGAATAGAACTTATGTGATAGGATAAAAGGATTATTTCTGTACATTACGTTTAACTACACAGGGCAATTTTTAGTCAGTTTACAACAACACAGATTTAAAGTATATTCAACGTTCGGTTAAATTCAACACAGGGGAACATGACATTGTTATTGAAATTTTGGACTTCTGACTTTTACTGTTGCATCGAGTGAAGACCAAAACATGTTCATTAAAATAAACGAGCAATGTAAAATTTCTTTCACCTTCATTGCATATTATAGTCTTCTGGAAGGATGGAAAACAGGATAACACGACTGCTTCATTCTGCAAATGCTGAGACTTTGCCGCTTATGAGAAGTTTAACCGGTTAAGGTATGCACTCTTTTGTGGAAAGTGGAATTCATTATCTCCCCCCGACTCTCACAGGCGTTGTGTCAGAAGACAGTGGACAGTCCAGAGGTCAAACAGGTGTCTGTTCGCAGGTTCGCCACGTTTGACCTTTTCAGCAGGAAAAGGCTTGTGACACAAGACCCCAGTGATACCTCAGATGACCAGTGGGTGGAGTACAGAAGTGTCTACTTTCCTGAGTACAGTGCCTTACTCAGGTACACACACTGGCATGAACACACATAAGGCTCTAGTTTCATGCTGGCACGGGTAAAGCCCGGTGACAGTGCACCACTCAAGGGCCATTTCATAATACTCCATCCAGTACATCAGACTATTTGGGTAAAAGTCAGAATTCAAAAGTTCCAGGTTTATACATTTTCATGCTGCTTTTATCATCAAGGGTAAAAGAGAATGGATGATGAGGTCACTTAAAAGTATCTCTGTGGTTTGTTGTGATTTTAGAACAACCCCAATCGCATCATGTTGTTAAGCCATGTCCTATAACACAGGTTGAAATGTATTCATTGAAATGCTTTTGAAATAATGGTTATATGTGACTTTGACATTTTTTATGTTGTCAGAGGCAGTTACCACAAAATTACGCAAGTACTGTAAATTACAGATGTAGTGGGCACAAAGGCCGGACGAAAGTAATTGAAAACATGTTTAAACTTGAAACCAAAGATAGTTATTGATCTGCAGAAATAATCTTTAATATGTTTTCAAATGTCAATTTTTTTTTGCAAATTTGATTTAGCTAAACACTTCGTCTACAAGTCAGTAATGTCAGATTTTGAAATGTGTAAATACCGTCGTCATATATGATACGTGAAATCCTTGCTCACTTTTCTGACGTATTTCCTTTTAACATTGCCGTAAGTTTAAAGTAGTAATGAAGATTCTTTGTCTTGTTTCACTGTCTCTAAGAAAATATAGTATTCACTCAGACTGCTGTATAATCCTCTATATTCTTGTATCTCCTAGGGATAACCTGGGGCCTCTTAGAGTTAATGAAGTGCTCAACAGTTTTGACAACACTGGTAATGTCTGTAAGTACATACTTTATCTTACTACCTGAAGGCATTTTATTTATGTTTGTGCATGTACAGTATGAATGTGCATGTGATTATGCTCACAGAATTGTAGTACTTTTTGGTTTTTATCCCATGCTGACACATACTTACACACATGTTTGGGTAGCCTCATGCTGTGTGCTGTTGATGGTTTGATGCAGGTGGCTTGATTCCATCTCTCTGAATGGGAGTATATCTCTTGCGTGGTGTCAACAGCGGTTTATCATCTACTCATTCCTCCTAACTACCTTCAAATGTCCTTTAGAGGGAAGGTGGGCTGCAGTTTTCTTGTTGCTTCCATCGACAGGGATGAGTGGTTTGGGAGAATGGAAAGTGCATGACTCAAACAGGGATTTTCGCATGCTCTATGATATGGAGTGGAATAGCATTGCCTGAAACACAAGAGCCTCGATTTCACCTTCATGCTGCGAAGGGTTTGTGAGGCATGTAGCTTGACTGAGTTTACTTCTGGATGAGCTCATTTTTTCTGTTCTCTTCAGTTATTGTTTATTATTATTATTATTATTATTATTATTATGTCTTTTAGCCATGTAAAGGTATATTTCTACTAGACATGCATGACTGCTGTTTACATGAGTGGTAACAGTTCACACACAATCTATAATTTGTATTGGAACAATCCAGCAATGTAGGATTCTTAATGAGATTACAGACAATTATACTCTGTGTTAAATACTTTAAAGCATTCAATGTTGATGTCATTGCATTTGTATTTCTTACATTACCAATATACAGTATTTTGGTTAATTAGGGATATGTATACAATACAATATGACTTTATTGTCCAACTTAGTGAAAATATGTCTTTGACTACACCTCAGTATAAAATATTGCAACATTAAGACAAGGATCACTAGAAACAACAACATATGTGTTAATACAGTTTTAAAGATATGAATACAACAAATATGTGTTCAGCTCCACTGACAACATATGATGTGACCCCTTTCAAGTCATTATGTAACTTTTTCTGTGCAGGCCCATCTTCGCAGGCATGTGATGGGTTATGACAAAGGTCAATGGGTTAGTGTTAACCAGCCAGATGGCTCCACAGGAGTCAGGGACAGAGGTGAAGGTCGTGGCTAGGGGCTGCTTCATTGCACACTGGGATCAGACTATATAAGTCATGGCAGAGCTCAGTGGCAGCTCTCATTCCAACCTGCTAGAATGGATAATCCCTTTTCTCTACAAGTAGACAATAGGATCAATACTTTTTTATTTGGAGAGAGAAAAAGAAGACGATGTCATCACGTTTTTGGCACTCCAGCAGCTTTGACTGTGTTCTTAGTGACTTCAGATACCCCATTCCCTCTTTTCTTCTTTCTGTCCCTCCTTTAGTATATACATTTCTGGAAACAATTAAGAGACCACTCCAAATTTTCCAAAATTAATTTTACCCAAACACATACCTATAAATAGTAAAACCAAAGAACTGATAATTTTGCAGTGGTCTCTTAATTTTTTTCCAGGGCTGTATAATGTATAAAGATCTCCATCAAACCAGACATCTCAAAACTACTGGTAGCATACCCCCTGATACCTCTTTTTTAGTCCACCCCTCTTACCATTTCTCCTCTTTCTTCCTTCCACCCCTCTGTCCTCTCAGCTGGAGTCATGCTTGGCCAGATGGGTAACTGAGTTCCTGACTTGGCTGGTGGATTAGCACAGCCGGAGATGAGAGCATAGAGGAGGGGAGAGGAGAAAAGGGGGAGATGGTGGGTGGGCATGCCAGAGGTGGTGTGTGTGTGTGTGTGTGTATGTGTGTGTATAAGGAATGGAGAGCCACTAGCAAGGGGACCTCGTTCCTCAGACAATGAGCCAGCCATCTCCCTCCTGTTCTCCATTCCATGTTTGGGACTACTAATGCGTGAGATCAATTAGGATTGGTTGAGAGGAGGCTCTGAAAGGCCCAGAGATGACCCTGTCAGAGCTCTGGGGTATATTTTTGGGGGTGGGAGTCAGAGAGAAACCCCTCTAAATACACAAACACTCACACATACCTACTTATGTGTGGTCCTCACAAAGATATACAGCCATCGCACTTATGCTTGAAAAAATCTACACAGTCTTGCTAATAAACATATATTCACTTCACCCACCATCACACGCTCTCCACCATTCCTGCTATCTTGATAATCCCCCACCCCTGAGGTGTGGACAAGCCCAAATCCTAGGGGTCCTTGTCCTCCTGAATAGCAGGCTAAAAAGCCTGGCCGGATTAGCCCACTGCCTCCAAAATGTGTGGACTCAGCTTAAAATTGCTACCCCCTCTCTGCATGACCCTCTCTTTCGGCTATTGTGTTTGTCTCACCACTGTGCACGTATGTGAACAATATGTTGTTTCTTAAGGTGACGATAAGCTAGAGTCAATGGTTTCATTTCACGACCAGAGGAGCAGGCAAGGCGTCTTAATGAAGATGTTTTAGGAAATGGAGAGTGTATCTTAGAGATGACATCATGTCACTGAGAGGGCTTAACATACCGTTTTGAATATCTGGGGCATCGCGGCACTTCTGCCCAAATTTAATAAGCATTTTGTTTCTTTTGAAGAAAGATTGCAGGGTTGCAGTTTAATAGAGAATTTACAGCCCATAGCTTATTGTGTAAATCAGTCTGTACTGTAACACAGGGCATGCACTCATATGCAAATATCTAATTGGGCACAAATAAATAAAAGGAAAATTGATAAAAGGAAATTAAGGCTTTAATGGCTTTTCTGAGGAACCAGGACACGATCCAGGACTCAAGTCGGACCAGGTCCAAATTATACTCTACTCTGTCTAGTCTATTCTGGTCGGGTAAAGATTTTGGTTTTACTGCTGTGGGTCTCGGAGTGGATCCAAAGGGATCCGAGCATACTCAATATCAACCCTGATCACATGCTATGTAAAAATCACAATGGGACAAAATATTTTTAGTAAAATCAGTAGGAAATGTAGAAAATGAATGCTACGAAATGGAATTTGATTTACAGATGCTGAATTGGTTAGAAAATCATTACTGTCTATTTATCGCCCAGTTGGTTAAAGAATGTTTTATTGTTGATGCAGGAGGTGAGAATATGACTTTCAGTTATTTCTATAAATTAGTCTTTGAAGCATATGTTGTTTTTAGGACATTATTATTGTTATATTCATGCTCTTTTCGACCATAGCTGCTTGTTCGTTGATCAAGTATCATGCTGCTCCTGATGTTGCCGTTGGTGTTCTCTCTTTATTAAGGTCTGTTTGGGTTGACCGTGTTCAACATTTTGGACCTGTGAAGACCTCTACCTGGGGTTACATGGGTGTTTTATAGAGGACACATGCATCAGCCAGGTGACAGGTTATATAGACACTCACCTGCATTTGCACTTGATGAGGTATCCAAGTACAAAGCACCCCCTCTGGTGGCCATCCAGAAGTCATTACAGTTACATTTGTAACTCGTGAATTATCGGGCCCATTTAAGACCAGTCTTGATCACTTTGAACTATTTGAACTATTTGAACTATTTGAACTTCTGACCTTCCGACCTTCCTGGTTCTTTAGCTGACAGTGGGGGCTTGTAATCGTGAGAAAGCTTTGTACAGGCACGGTTTGGGGTTTTAGGGGTTCTTAGTTTCCTGCCAGGGATCAGGATTTTAGGACACAATACAGGCCCTTGGGGTTGTGTGACTAAGATTGCATCAGAGGAGGTGTGTGCATGTGTGTGTTTGAGAGGGTTTATGTAGAGCTTGTTGACATTGTAAGGTTTTTGGTAAGAGGGCTTGTTGGGCTGTGGGGTTACCTGTTGGGTTCATGTTGCAGGCAAAGGTCAGAGTGATAGACCGTTGAGTACACACACACACACACACACACACACACACACACACACACACACACAGAGGAATACATTATCTTTGCTGCATGTGCTAGTGTTTGGAATCCTCCACTGGAAGCCATAGATGCAGTTAAGCTCAGACTCATTTTTGTGTGTGCGTCTTTGTGAGTGTGTGTGTGTGTGTGTGTGTATGTATGTGTGTGTGTTATCAAGAGCCAAGCATCCTAATGAAGCCCAATAGAGCTTTCTTCTCCACAGCTGTCATTGTCTGAATGGCTACTAGCCTTTCAGCCTCTCAGCCATCCCTATTATCTCCCACAGACTTCACCTATCACCCCTGCTGGTGAATACTATAAGACCAGAATGTTTGAGTGTTGTGAGGGAGAGCAGTGTGGAGGGGGGTTAGGGTAGCTGGTCATTTCTGTGTGTGTATCTGATGTTTGCCATTATATGGAGACTGTTTGTGACAGGAGGATGTTTGTGAAGAGGAGAGCGGATAAATGTCAACATAGGTAACATATATTCAGTGTCAGAACTAGACAGAGAAATACCCTATCAAATAAGACCATCATCGCTGCACATGACAGCCTTGTGTTCTTGTCACTTCCTGTTGTAGTGTTGGACAGGTGTATGTCTTCTCTGTATCCAGTGGATCGGTCACAGTCATGTATGCGTGTTGTACTAGTGTCTAAGTGTTGTTAGCGACGGTGTGTGTGCGTACGCATATGTACGTGTGCGTTTGTGTGTGTGTTGTAATCGCTGCCCCCTGTAGCCTCCCCTTGTGCCAGGCCTTTAGCGGAGCCCTGTTTGCATAATTATGCTAATTCATTGTGCCATAGTGCTAATTAGACCTTGTTAGACAATAGCGCTAGACTGGGAGCTGGCAGGCATACACACATATACACGGACGCACGCTCACTCAGACTGTTGTGTCAATGACAAGGTTTGTGGTACCCCTCTGAGCTGTTTATAACATGCTCTCTATAGAAATGGCTTTCTACTGGGGCGCTCTGGACTGAGCTCAGGTGTCTCTTACGATTTTGATTTAAGCTAATGGAACAAAAATCAATGTCAAGCAACAACACTACCCAAGCTTCCTCAGAATCGGATACAATTGGTCCATGCCCATATTCTCATTCTTCTTATTCCTCAGAGCTGTTGTTAATTGCTCCTTTGCCAGAAATGTGTTGTATTTGTACTTGTGTTATTGTTGTACAATGTGACGATAATACACACCTCAGTTTCAGCTGACCATGGGATTTGATTATGAGTCAGCCGAGGACCTGTGCCTAAAGAACAAATAGGTTCATTATTATCATTTCTTGAACTCAACATGTCTTGAAATACTGATGGTCAGATAGCAGCACCTTATTTTCTCTTGCCTAAGTAAGTACCTTGTAATGTCAGTAGAGTTCTTTAAAATGTAAAGAAACTCTTTAACATAAATTAATTCAAATGAAAGTCAGATAACCCCAACTGGGCTTTATAATTCCTTCTCATAGTATGTAATAGATATCCCATTAACATTCTTCAAGAGAGATTGAATATATGGCTTATGTTGTTGGACATTAAACTACCTACAGGAGCTTGTGTTACAAGGATATAAATGGCTGTTTTGCAGTTATAGATTGTTTTAACACTGAAGGGTTTCACCTGTCATCCACTGTTGTTTAGCATGCTTTGTTGTGATACAGAATCAGTAATTAGAGCCAAATCTGTATGTTCAGCATTATTTTTTTGGATTTCTTTTATAGGACAGGCTACATATAGCACAAAGTGGTAAACGGTGATCAATAAATGTGGATAGCCACGCAGCATGTTGGTGGAGGTTGGTAGTAGTTTTGCTCCTGGAAACAGGAGTTTATTTCAGAGGTTTTTTTCTGTAAACATTTTAATAAATTGTGTGCTTTTAAGTGAAATAATTATTATTTTCTTCAATAATACATGCAGAAGAAATGGTTATTATAGACATTATGTTGTTTGATTAATGTGTTTTAAATAAGCCAAATTAATCATACCAAGCACAATTAAATGCAATTTTGTAGGGTTACTACTTTTACATGTTCTTTATGGTTGGATAAAATGACAGACTGAAATGCCCCTTAACTGTTGTTCAAGAGCATTTTTAGCCATTGCCTCAGTAATTGTTTCTAAGTCAATAATTTAACGAGTAAACACAAAAAGACAGTCGCACAGTAAGTGGATGTGGCTTTTAAAGTGTGTGTGCACATCTGCATGTAGTGTGTGTGTCACTTTGTGGGGTAGGAGTGGGGGTTGGAGGAAGTGTAAGACTTGAGTGGCTTGAGGGCACATTGAAAGAGTTGCCGGTTGACTTAATTGAAAGTAATTGATTTTCATTTCTGTAGTCTTGTCTCCTCCATCCGTTCACTGGAGGAAACAAGAAACGGGGACTTGCCTGAAGTGGTGTTGGGTGGTGGAAGCTTCTTGACACTCGAGAAGTAAACAGTCGCCACACTTTATCTGAACACAACTTGATGCTAATGTGCAGATGCAGACATAAATGTTTATGGGTATACACACACACACACACACACACACACACACACACACACACACACACACACATGCATGCACACATGCATACTCCCATTCCATGCAGTAAACCACCATTATGACTTTGAGAACAATAGAGATTGAAGGTGAGCTGTTGGGTGTAGCTTTGCTCAAGGAGTCCTCTCCCATTATATCCAGCAGTTGATTGTGTGAATTTGTGCGTGATTGAGAGTTTGTGTGTGACTCTGTGTGTGCATCCAGATGCGTGTGCATGTGTGCACTATTACCAGTAAGCAGTGGGGATTAAGTTCAGGAAATGAGTAGAGCGTTAAAGGGTGCTTCCCTGCCCAGTGCTTTTGCATTGTCACCACTGCTAATACTCAGCTAATTACAAGGACATACCTTAACAGCAAGCTCACCCTGTATCCGTCAAGTCCCTTCAACTCGTTCCCTCCCTTTCTTAGGTTACCCCCTCACCCTAGAATTAGGGAATGAAATGAAAGACAGAAAGAAAAAAGAAAGAGTAATAACAGGTCGCTCCCCTCCCTAAAAGCTCGCCCTCCCTCTGGACGGATACAATTATTGGATTTTTCTCCATTTAAGCCACCCTATGTGCCCCTCCTGGCAATGTCCCCTATGGTGCTTAAGCTCAGCATACACTGGCCCCTCCAACCCTGTGACATACACACATACAAAGAAAGAGAGTGAGTAAGAGAGTACAGTATATAATATAATTTAGTTGTGATTAACAGTTGGAACATCAGGCCATATCACTATCATAAAATAAATATACTCTACTCCATCCTGTTAGGTTTCAAGTGTTTATTCATGCAAAAGGCTTTTTATGTTAAAAACTAAGGAGGCTGGACAAAGAAGTGCTCAGGCCATGCTGTTAATTCCCATATAGCGCAAGAAGTTATGCTTTATTAGTTGTTTAATAGTGTATTAGGTAATCATAGCTAGGAATCTTTCATTTTTAAAATATAAAATTAGATATTATTTTCTCTGATTATAGCTGCTTATTGTATTTAGTTTTGATTGCAGGCTCCTGGGCTGCCTCTAGTATAGAATCTTTTGCATCAGCCCTTTACACGATCACCTGCAGTCATGATGATGAGTACGCCCTCGGGTGTAACTACACAATGTACACAAGTGGTGCACATTTACGGATCTTTAAGTAACACACTTTTAAAATGCTGTTTCTTAAGCCAGATTGACGCATATAACCAGCACCCTGCAAAATATCTTGAGGGATCTGAGCCTGCATGAGTGTCTGCATGCATGTTTGTGTGCAACATAAATGTATGCACACACACAAATGTGCTGAGTATGCTTGCATTAGAGAGCTAAGTGATTAGTGCATGGTAGATAATTTGGCTCGCCTCCCTCTTGTACCCATCAAGTGCACAACTGTGTATTTCCAAAGGCACAAGTGCACATGAGTGTGCGTGTGTTTGTGTGTGAATGTCCCTGATGATGTTTTATAACAAATAGATGATTAATGAGATTAGTGTGTTGGTCGCGGAGTGGAACGGCTATAGTAAATGGCTACATGGGAATATGGGAATTGCTTTTGGCTCCACTCCAAAATGCTGAGATTGTGTTTGTGTGTGTGTTTAAGTATTTCCTTGCTTTGCACTGGTTTCACCATTTCACCTAAAGTTAAAGCTAGAGTTTTGTCTTCAGTTTTTTTTTTCTTCAGATTATTTTTATCACATTGACAACACATAAGTATAATTTTCTTTGGAGGAAACTGTATTCTTGTAAAGCAGTTTTTCCTCACAAAAGGTTTCATGCCTGTATTTTCAGCCTTTTAAAGGATAGAAAGATGGAGTGTTTTTGATCAACAACACCTTTTCAGGAATGTAGGAACCTGCAGTTTGTCTATTGGAGCACATGGTTCTAGGTACAGTTCCTATGACTGTAGCTCCTGACCCTGAAAGTCATACCAGCTCCTGAGCTAGTGCCTGTAATTATGAATTTGATGTTATTGTAACAGTGTCAGATGCTAAATATATATATTTTTAAGTCATTGTAAGTATAGAGAGTCATAGTTAATTATCAATAAATTGATTCTTAGCTCCTGGGACTATTTCCTCAAAAAGCCCAACAGAGAGGTGGAGCAGCTGCCTGTCAGCCTTCAGCCTATCAACATGTCTTTGCTGAAACTGCTAATGTGTTTGCTATTTAGTTAAGGAGCCATTAACTAACTTAGTGACTCACTACACAGCTTTAATGTGCAAACTGCTACAGTACTTGCTCACTCTGTCAGTTTCTCCCTGTCTGGAGACTCCCTAAATAGCTCCTCAGGGGCCTGTAACTGTCAGTTGGCTGTGCTAACGCTAAAGTAGGTGTTGACGCTAATGGGTGTGCTAAATGCTAATATGAGCTAGCGTAGGCCTCTGAGGGGAAAATTAACTGATTTTCAAGTGGCCCCCTGAGAGACTGCCCTAATCATTAACTAGCTGTAGCGTCTCTCTGGGGCTCCAAGCTGAAGGCACTAAAGCTGTTCTGGCTATTGTAACTGCTAACTGCTGTATTGTGGTTTTACTCATTTTACAATATTATGTGAAATATTTTGATCTATTGTCTGTGTTTGACATTAACCCTTTGAGGACGTTAGAAGATTTGAATGGGACAGTGACAAAATGTATATATTATTAAACATTTACAAAGTTATCTGGCTTTTCACATGGTCTCTCACACGTGCACACACGCTGTCACTCACACATGTACACACATTTTTACGCTCTTATTCTGTCCGTCTATCTGTCCACAGCAGGCCATGGCGCCACAGACCTTTTTGTTTGCCAACTGACAAACACACTCTCTCGCTTGCTCACACACAGACACACACACACACACACACACACACACACACACACACGCACACTAGATGCGTTATAAAGTCTTAAAACATATATATATTTTTAAATAATTTCAAAAGCAGCTTTGAGAATCCCTTCATTGACATTCATATTTTTTCACAAGCTGTTATGTAAGTTTTATGCAATTGCAAACATACAAAAAGTGTGATTTGAGGAAGATTAAGATTCAATAGTTTCAACAAAGATGTATTTCTATATTTGTTATTTAAGTAGGCTGCTCATTCATGTAGCCACTAGTTTTAATTTTTTAGTGATGATGACCAAAGGCCCTCAGAACACATGATATTAGTAAGTGATGGGTCCTAGATAGAAATATAAAAACCAATGGCTCAATGGCTGGGAAGACACTGGCTGAAAGTCAGAAATGCTAATAAAATTATTTTGGAATATACTTCACAGTACAGCTCAGTGTACCTCGTACTGAAACAAACACAGCAAGAAAACCATATACGTTTAGATACAAAAAATTCAGCCATTCTGTGAAATCAGGCAGAAAACTAAATGCAACATGCCTGCCTTTTGCTTTTCGCTTCATTTATCTACCCCAAACCCTAAAACACTCCAGCGAGTTTTAATCTGCCTCAGACAGAAAGTCACAAGTGATCAGGAAGATCGCACAGAAGTCCAAATAAAATATAAACCAACTAAAAAGCAAAGGTTACTAACAGAGTTTATGAGAAAAGCTTGACATAGATAAAGACTGTCACATCAGGCATGACTGCAACTTGAATGATTCTTTTTTTGTTTGTTTTAGATGAATTGTTTTGCTGTATAAAATGTCTGTCCAACCCTTAAAGATACTCTGTTTACAATGGATAAAGCGAGAATGCTTGATGATGGTCAATTAATTGACTAAATGGTTTCAGCACTAATTTAGAGCACATGCATTTTATGAAACCGGTGAGGTGCTTGCCTTCACAATGATAAATAATGATAAATAAATAAATAAACCTTGACTATCCCAAAGTACACCACTTACAAAAGTTTGTCCATAATAAAACACTACGTTAACAAACATGTTTTATTTTTTATTTTTGGAGATTAGGAAAGGGAGGATGTAGAAACAAAGGTGCAATGACACCCTTTCTAACCTTCTCTTGTACCCTCTTTATCTGTAAAGATACAAGGAGACAAGCCTGATATGCCACTAGGTTCTGACTTTGATAAACAAAAATATATTTTGAAGGCTCATATGCGCACTCACACACACAAACAACAAACTTCTGTGCAATATGTGTGTATGTGTGTGTGTGTGTGTGTGTGTGTGTGTACTTAACATGTAAGTGTGTGTGTGTGGGTGTGTCTCAGTAGGACAGAAGGGATTACAGGAAGATTGGTGTGTAACCAGGTTGCTAGAGGGATCCCCTCCAAACTCTCCATGCTGCCCCACTGGGCCTTTCATCAAGTGTGCGTGTGTGTGTTCAGGGCTGGAACCAGAGAGGGAGGGTTAAGTGTGGGATCACAGATGGAATCATAATTTTTCTTCTTCCTCCCTCTCTGTCTTCCTTTCGCTACATCTCTGTTTGCTTTTTGATTTCCCATCTTCTCTATTCATTTTCCTCTTATTGTGGTTTGAAATTATACTGTTAAAACATTTTTTAGATGTGAAAACCAGGCTATACTCACAAACCTGAACATAATGATTTGATTGGTGTAGCTGTATGAAGGCATTGTGTGTGGGTGAGGGAGGAAGTGCAGACTCAAAGGTTCACCTATGAAACCATGGGAGCGTTGCATACTGAAATCATTTCTCAAATAAACATCCTGGGCTGCTAATTATAAAATTGTCTGAGAAGTGCATTTCACTACTTTTGTGAGGAGCTTGGTTCCATGGACAGGTAGGCTAAGATCACTGCTCAACATAATTTTTTTTTTTATCCTATATTTTTTTTACTATTTTGATAATTGATTAATTGTTTAACACGTTCATGCAAAAAAAGGCCAATAATGTTAATTTTCCAGATTCTTAAATGTGAGGATTTGCTACTTTCTTTTGTGATATATCTTTATAAATAGAATCTCTTTTGGTTTTGAACAAAACAAGACATTTGTAGATGTTGCTTTTTGATGATGCTTTTTTGTGTGCTGTGTGCTTTGTGAAGTAAATTGTAAATAAAGCAATAAATTGGGGAAGATTGTTGACTCTGAGCAGCAGAGTTGTACCTGGCTACAGGTTCTAATTTTCTTTTCTTGTGCTGCTGGTAATATCTTCCCTCCCTGTTTCAGCCCTTCCTCTCACTCTCTCCACCCACCAGTGATTGCACAATCTTCCCATTGCCACCATAATCACAACAGCCCAGACTCTGTACTACACACACTGCCAATTTACACACATGCACATGTGCCATGGAGGAGAAATACAGTTGGAGCTTTTATGCTGCTTTTCCAAGTGGCTGTTTTCGAACTCAGCCACAATGGAGGGCCTAATGTGGATTTGTTTAGAGAGCTGGTTAATTGGAGTGGGATGCTCTAATTGCACCTCTTTCATGGTGTGTGCTTTTGTGGCTGTGTGTGTGTGTGTGTGTGAGTGTGAATGTGAGTGTCACCTGGCCTTTGTTTGGACTGTGTGCGGGAAAACATTTGCTCAGCTATAACTACACTACACAAACACTATAAGCTACATAACACACACATAAGGGGTGTGAAGTGTCTAAGTACAGGGAGTGGGAGAGAACAAATAGAGAGAGAAAGAATACATGAATAGGTATAAGCTACTGTATGTGCAGAGTCCCCCCTGTTTACGTGAATGCACAGCTTCTGTTTGTACATGTGTACAGTGCTTCCCTCTATCTCTTTTTGCCAGTGTTGTCCCCCAGTTGGGGGTGCTCTAAGTCTGTTTATGACTCCATTGTTGGCTTATGTTTGTGCATGTGTGCATGGATGCCTGGCTATTTGTATATCAAAGCTACTTGCCAGTTTGGCATCTGTGCTGTCACACCACAGTGTCCTGGTATTCCATTTGCCTTTTAAAGAGGCACACAGGTTTTAGATGCAGGACTACTAGATTTCAGTGTGGTTGTTAGGCGTACTGTGTGTGATGCATGTTGTATGATGATGATCAGTGCTTCCAGAGAATATGTTACAAGGAGCACTGAAACTGCTGTGGAGGCTCTTGGAGGCCCAACACCTTACTGAAACACTCAATGTTGATTCTTCCTATAATTTGTCACACATTTGTATGTAAAACATTGGTAATGCATCTGCTAAGGTTTTAAAAAGTTTGAAATGAATTGGCAGTAAGTTTTATCCACTTCCCTATCTTTGTATCTTTTTTCCATTACCTCTCTCTTTCCGCTTTCTACTCTCTCCTCCTCGCCTGTATCCATTTGTTTTTTCGACCTTCCCTCTTTACTCTCTATCTGTCCAGTTCTCTTTCAGTCTCAGTCCACCATCCACTTATGATGATTGTGTGTGTGTGTGTGTGTGTTTGTGTTTGTATATGTGTGGGTACCTCTGTGTGAGTGCAAACACATGCCGTGCCCTAAGTGGGCCATAGGCCTAAAGCTAATCAATGATCATCATTTAAGCCCATTCTCATCCTGCAAAAACACACGCGCGCACACACACACACACACACACACACACTCTCGCACGCACGCACGCATGCACGCACACACACACACACACACACACACACACACCAACCAACCACAGTGCTTTAGTGATCAATTGAAAATAATTGTCATTCACTCTTGCTTGTCTGCTAAAGGACATGGTCAGGGCCAAGATGATCTGTCTCTATTTCTCTTTAGACTTTTCTCTGTTTTTTGTGTACTTCTGTGTTTAGTTTTCATCATTTGGCATTATGAGACAAGAGGGTGATCTCTTTTGTTAGCATAAGTGTATGTGTTTGCCTCTTTGCTTGTGTTTGCTCCTGTGTGTGTGTGTGTGTGTGTGTGTGTGTATTCAGGTGCGTGCATGTGTTTGCAGTGAGTCTAAATGGAGATGTATTATTAGTAACCACTCTGAGCATGGTCACTGTAGTTCCCTAGCAAGGCAATCAGATCACTTAAGAGGCTGCTTGGTCTATGGCCTATGGCCTAAAGCTGCCTGTCTCTCCTTGTATGTCTCTCTCACTCTCACTCTCTGTCCTTTTAATGCCCCTCTCCAACACACACAAAACCCCAGCAGCCATGGCCATCACCCCTTATCTTCTCTCTCTCCTCACCCTGCCTCTTCTCCTCTCTACCACTCCTGCCTCCACCTCCATGGGGGAAAAAGGACAAGGTCATGAAGATAAATATAGAAAAGTGGAAGAGAGAGAGCGGAAATTAACCATCTCATTTGGACGTTAGCCCCTGGGCGGCTGTGGTGAGAGGCTAGCTAGCCTTGCAGATAATGCCCAATTGTGTATGAGGCATTATTTAGCTTCAGTTAGCCGGCTGCTTTGACAAGCTATTGCTGGAAAGAATGAAGAGCAGCGTAATACAAGACTGTGTGTGTGCTGCCTTTGGGACCCCGTGGCACAGACATTGTTTTACTTGCACATTACTCATGCACAGAGTAGACAAATACACATGAATGCATGTGTGTGTCTTGACAGCGTGCTTGGTGGACTGTTTCCATCCATGCATACATGGTGTCGACAACATTGCCACAGAGAGTCAGCTCCTTGTGCCGCATGTGAACCTTCACTTGAGTAGGCTGTTTAATGAAAGGTACCTAAACCCCGGTGACACTGAGGAGTTTGATAGTGAAACCCATGAATTTGTTCTCATTGACACAGAATCATAAAGTAGCATCCATATAAGTTCGTCATCAGTTACTAAAGAGACACAAAGGCAGCTAAATCTATATTGCATTTTGAAATATTTAACCTTTAGACTGTTCTAGCTACTTACGTTTGTGTCAGTTGTACTGTCAGTATGTATTAACATATGTTAAATAATTGTATGCAGTCCATCAACAAAGCATTGAACATTCCACCTGAATCATATCCCCTGCCCAGACCTTCTACCTCTATTGTTTCTGCTACTGTTGTTCAATAAGTAACTCTAGTCAATCGTACAATATGTTAGTTTTAAAGTCTGTAATATGCTTCAAATACATCTCTTTAAATTGTATTTTAATGTATATTTTAGGGCTGCAAGTAGTTGATTAATCATTTAATTTTCCCAAAATGAGTTGCAAATGAAAGTTTAATTGCAGGTTTATTTATTGTCTAGCTAGTTTGAAGAGTTTAGGTTCACTTATGTATCAAGAAGAGAGTTTTACGCAAATTGACAAACGTAGTAGATAAACATGTTTTTTTTTTTGTTCAAAAAAGTAAAGGCAAATCAACTCAAAAGTGTTTTAAATGCCACCCACGATGTGTTTGATTGGCCTCATTATGAAAGGGATGGTTAATCACGGGGTCTAACAAGTAATTTCATGTTGTCCAACTGTCCTACCTTGTTTTATTGTTGATTATATACTGCATCGTGTAGGTGTATTGTCTGCAGTAGTGTGAAGCAAGGCTCAATTATGTTACTGCTATCATCAGCCATTGTCAGTGTTTTAACCCATGTTCCTCTGCCCCTGCCTCTTCTTCCTTTATTATCATTATTATGGTGTTACGAATATTCCACTTATGTTTTTCTTAGTTCTGGTGTGACCTAGACTCTTTAACGGCCTGGGTATCCACACACCCTGCATTGCAGCTCGGGAGACATTTCTAGTTACCATGTTCATTATGGAAAAGAAGCCTTTACTGAGCTCAGACTAAATATACTGACTTTTGGGGGGGAAAAATGTGTTCATTTTAAAAATCCCACTCATTTGAATGAGTGGTGTCTTATTTAAGCTGTTTTTAAGTCTCAGTGCAGAAAACGAATAGGCGGAGAAATACACAAATGAATAAATTATACTTACGTAGACAAAACTCATGTTTTTAATTTAGTCCTGCATTCTGTAATAATTTTCTGTGCTTTTCAAAGAGTAAGAGGAGAATGTCTAATAGAGGTATATCATTACACTGCTATATGTGTAATATATTGCGCTGCCACTGAACAGCAGCAGCATGAGTTTGGCAGTAGGCCTTGCACACACACACACACACACACACACGCACACGCACACGCACACGCACACGCACACGCACACACACACACACACACACGTATATACACGCTGTGCCTCCAGTGGGGCAGTAATAGAGGGTGTGAGTGTATTAGTCGCTACAGTCCAAGTGTTAAGTGCTGGTCTGGTGTGTGTGAGATCGATGACAGTCGAGCGGCCCCTCATCCCCACACGCACACACACATACACACACACAGAGCTGTGACACATAGCCCGAGGTCAGGGGTCATACACAAACATCTCTGTCTCTCACGCAAACACACAGGCATCTCCCTCTCTACTTCTGTGTGTATATACGTACGTATCAAAAACACTTTCTGTGTGTCTATTACACATACACACTCATAAACACACAGCCATACATATACCCATCCTGTCCTGTGACCGTAGGGAGGGGCCTGCTGTCAAGCACCGGTGGTCCATCGATACTCGGACAGTGCACTAATGCCTGCTGTCTGCTGATGGACGCTGGCCTGCCTCCAGGGACCATTATACTCACTGGGACACAGACAGACACACACACATACACAAACTCAGTGCACTAACGTGGAGCACATAAACAAACCTAGTTCTTGTATGCACACATAGTACTTTTAGGCTCAAACACCACAAATACATATACGTATATTAGAAACATGTATAGACATTTGCATTTTAATGTGTATTCAGAGCACTGAACATCTTTAGTTTTCACATTGTAAAACTCAACAGTACTGTTGGATGCAAGTTAGACATAAACAAAGTCACAGCAACATGTAGAGCAGTACGCACATTATGGCAGCTCTGTAACAATATGCATATTTATGATTTCTTAATATGCCAAATGATGAACACATTAAATAGGTACTATTGGGATAATGCATTATTAGTTTAATGGGCAATAAAACCAGGGTTGCCAACTTTGGGTACCTGACTGGAGTGAGATTTTGATGCCATTGGGCTTAATCTCGTGCACGTGCGCTTCATCACATGCACATATATGGACTCAATTCACCATCGGGGTTTAAAAAGTATTCACCTTACACATGTGGCGGGAGCAGACCTTATATTATAAGATTTAAGTATATAGTCTGACTACGCCATCCTGGGATTTCCACCCTGGGAACATTAGATTACACTAACCCAATAAAGGGCACACAGATTTATTCACTAATTAAAGTCAAAGATGTGTTGCTTACAATATCAAAACTACACAGTTTTATTGAATGTTCAAGAACCAGAAATAAATAAAAAGAACACAAGAACTTATGCTACTCCAGACACACAGCCAATACATGAACACGCACACATACAAATCTACACATGACCACACAGACTCACTTAGCCAAATACATATTTGCATACATACAAAGACACTCTTTCACTCAGCCAAATATGAATACTCACGCACTCACTCACTGGCTTGCCTGAACGCCTTTTGGGCTCTGATGTCCAGCTGTCCAATCAACATGGCGATAAGCGTCGCGCATATATTGCGTTTGTTACTGCTTGCCCTGTGTTTAGTTTCCGTGTTCCTGTTCTGCCCCTGTGGATGTCCCTCTACCTACATTACCTGCCTTTAAGCTCATTTACTACAAATAAATCGCTGGACTGCTCCTGTCTGCCTGCGCTGTCTGCTCTTGGGTCCTTTCCCTGCCTCCGATACATGGCACACTCATGACATATTCTGACTTTGGCTACTTTGCCTTTCCAATTTTTTTACCAAGCAAGTTAGTCCACACAATCCTCTTCTTTCCTGTCCTGAACCAAGCAGTAGGGTCATTAGGTCATCAGCATACACATGGCTAAAATCACCGGAGTGCTGCAGGATCAAGTGCTATGTTCTGATCCTTTGCCTTTCTATCCATCGAACTGCAATCCAGACACCATTAGTGCTACTCTTCTTTACTTTTCTCTGGCTCTTTGGTCCTTTTCTTCATTCTCTTTTCCTTAACACACCAGAAGCCTCGTTTTTGTAGCTCCCTCAAAACCATCCAATTGAACACACTCTCACAGATCTGTATTAGTCAGAGTGTCAGAGTGTCACCTTTTTAGGTGAATTAGCTGAACAACAGATGTGCTGAAGTGTGTGTGAAAAAGAAGATGAGAGGACAGGAGGCCCTACAGTGGATGAAATGAAGCTGGTCTATGTGTCTGAATTCTTCAGGTGTACAGTAAATTCCTTACCTGGTTACTGCCATGTAAACATCAGTCATATAATATCAAATCAAACTTCAAAAGGCTGAGCAAAACATTTATAGGCTAGATTTGAGCAGCCACAAGAGTATATATGGTGAGGCATGCATTATTTATCATTCAGAGGAAACAACACCATATTAATCTAGCACATGCATATCTCATAGCCAGCTCAGTCCTCACTGGACTTTCCCCAAGAAAACACCAGGCTGTGGCAAACTGTACTGTTCCAGTTGGGACAATACAGTGTTTGAAAAGTGGTGGCACTAGTTGAAGAATCAGAGGATCACCAAAGTGATTATAAATCACCAATGTCTGTACAGTTATTTTTATCAAAACCACTTGTCAACCTCATGGGGGCTCAAAGGATAACCAAAGTCAGTAGGATTCATCGTCTGGGAATCTTGAATGTCCACACAAAACTTTGAGCCAATCCATTCAGTAGATGTTGAAATATTTCAAAGAATAAGTGAAAACATTGACCTCATGGTGGCACTACAGACAAAGGCTCAGTGACAAAATTGCAGTTGAGGAGTTGTTTCAGACTACAATGTCCAAAAACACTGTATGTCACCAAATGCAGTTTTTCTATTTCATTTTATAGTTTGACGTTTACATCACAACTTAAAGTACATCAGGCTATTTAGAAGGATACGTTTACTTTTCGGGGAATTTATTCATGATAATAAACCATAAACATTAAATAAAGCCAGCGTTATCCTTTTTTAAAGTGGAGTGTGTGTATGTATGCCTCATTGTATGTGTATACAAAGCTTACTATAGTACCAGCATCACTGCTGTTGAACAAATACCTGAATAACACATTTACTGAAAGTGCTATAAGGAAATGTAATTGCAGTTTCTTTGTACATGTTAAGTTGTTTGGATTGGAACGGCATTGATCTCCACGCCTGGCTGCGTGCTGTCATTACCAATAGATTTTCTTCGTACATTTTAGTAACATAATTTTTTTCCCTGGCTGAGAGGGCTGCTTTTATGTGTACTAACAATTTGATTGAAAACAGAGAGTTATTATACTTTAAAGATATCACCAAATAGCATTGTGATCTAATTCAGTCCTTTGTAGCCATGGCTGTCAGCAACAGCAAAAATGAGAACTCAAGTCTGGTTTTGTTCCAACATTGATATCCGTACTCTATGAATTCCACATTAGACCAGCTAATTAGTACCCAACACTGCAACAGAGTCTTTGTTTTGTTGGCTCAGCACAATAAAAAGGCATCCTTAGAGCTCAGAGAAACCATACAGCTCTTCATGGTGTTTGGAGCATATCCATGTTAGATGAAAAGAATGATTAAGAGTTGATAGAAATGTATGGCATAGGGTGAAGATGACGTCTTCTGAAAAGTCCGTGTACATAAGTGCTGTGTAGGTGCTGTTTCTTTTTGTATCTGTCGACTGTGTCTTTCTCTGTTTTATTGATTTAAACAAAAAACCATAAAATGCCTCATTAAGCCCCACTGTGGACAACAGCAAGAGCAGAGTTGTAGATGGATGGGGAGGAGAGGGGGTGAGCAACACAGGGAGAAGAGATGAAAACAAAGTGAAACATGATGAGCGAGAAAAAGGAGAAAGGACACCTTGAGAGAAGACAGAGAAAAGAGAGAGATGGGTCCTGACAGGAGAAGGGGCTGTCTGCAGATTTGCCTGCATCAAATCCAGGCGCCTGTGGGCATCATCACAGCTCACACACACACACACACACACACACACACACACACACACACACACACACACACACACAGATATGCACACACATACACACACACACACAGATGCACAGTGATAACCCATCAGCTCTGGCCAAGTGTTGTTTAATCCAACCTGACTTGCACTCGACAGAAAAAGCAAATTCACTTCCACTCACAGTCTGGAAAACGGAGCGCTCTTCACATAAATGGCAGCGCTCTGAATTACCCCGTTTATGTGTGTGTGTCTGTGTGTATGTGTGTGTGCCCACTGGCATGCACGTGCACATACTCCACAGCTCATGTTTTTATTTTTGTGATGATTTTTTTCAGTGTGTTTGTGCGTGTGTGTTTACATGTATTGGTGGTGACAACCTCTTCAGCAGTACCCCCTTCATTGTGTGACAGGCAGATAGCTAGGCTGCTCTGCTCCCTATTGTTTGGGGGCTGTCATCAAACCCTGCTTGTACAGCCAGTTATACTGCCTCTGTGTGTGTGTGCATGGGTGTGTGGGAGTTTGCACTTTGTTGCACTTCTACATCTTCATGTGTGCTAATACATACACCTGAGCATGTTTTTCTGTTTGTGTTGGTCAGGTTTGTTTTTGCGGAAATAAAACCAAGCATTCGCTGTGTATATGAGCATATGTGCATAGGTGAGTGTGTTTGATTTGTTTATCTGTGCCACAATGAGAGAGAGACGAGAAGATGAGTGCTGACAAGCCATTGTTTGACAGACTGATAGTTTGGCTGGAGCGCTCTACTGTACTCCCCTCTCCTCTCCATTGTTATGTGACTTGTCATTAAGCCCTTGTTGCCCAGTCAAAATGGGCCGGAGTGCTTGTTAGCCACAGCACTGTCATTTGTTGAGAGGTGTAGGTGAGCCTAGCACACACACGCACACACACACACATAAATACAGAGATACAAGAGGGCAGTTGCACAGAGTGGGTACCGCAGATGTGAAAAATGATTTTTTTTGCTCAGTATCTATGGTGCTCGATGAATTATTAACATTCTCGTATAATACTGTTAAAAAAGACACAAGCTGTGCTGATGAAATTAGGAGCCCTGCAGTGTTGAAAGAGCTAAGGAGAATAACCCAGCTCTGTTAAGGAATTGGTATTTATGTAAGAAGTGAAAATTGAAGGAAGGAAAATCAACTGCCAGTGTATTTTCCTTCTTGTAAGAAAGAATGAAAGGATACTTCATGGATCCTCTTGGTCTTGGCAAGAAGATTAGTGAAGTCAGAAAGATTCAGGACACTTTATATGGTGTTGATCACCTGAACTACTGCACCAGACAGATGTACAGAGACAGAGATGGATTTATCTCCAGACAGACAGACAGACAGACAGGCCAATATCCCTCTGGTCCATTTCCTGTGACATGAACAGACGAGGACAAACAGGTGACATACTTCCTGCTGAAGACAATCACACAGGAACAGGCCAGTTTGCCCCCAGAAGTACTGTCATCGCCATAACAACCCTGATCACTGCCAAGAACAGACACAAACACACACACACAAACACACACACCCCAACACTATTGTTAGCTCCACACTATCAATAAGCTTGGCTTATTGACATAATATTAAAGCATTGTACATTTCTGTCTGTCTCTGTGTCTTTTCCCAATCTCGCTTCCTATAAGCTTTTCTAGCTACCTCGTATTTAGTCAGTTTCAATGTTCTGTGTTTCATTTTCTGTTCAATAGTTTGAATTTGGTCAATTATCACTGGAGTTATGTGGTGTCAGTTTTTACACACCTTGACTCTTTGTCAACAAAAACACAACAAACTGCTGTAAAACACTTTGACATCTGAAATATTTAGTAAAAAACAACCCTGAAAGTAGCGTGTAGCCTTGGGGTCTAACTATGTAATTGCTGCGTTCCCTGTTTGAATCTGACTGTCAACCCCTGTCTCCCTCTTTTTCTTTCTCTCTTGTCAGGTCTCCTGCTATCAAGCATAAATGGCAAAAGCCCAAAAGGAAAAACAAAAAACAAAAGAAAACATTTAAGACGTTGAGTATCGTAAGAAATCTGACACGAACTGTCACTGTCTGATCAGTCACTTTAGCTATGTAGGCATCTCTATTATACCACCTTAAAACGAACCTGTTTGATGACAGAAAAGTAAATAATAAATGTTTTTTTTGCACAAAATGTCACAGGGTCACAAATGAATACAAAACTAAGCTATAATATAATAGAAAACCATGAAAATATATGGATGATACAATACATTTTTTTGTCCCACTATTTAGATCACTGTAGAACGGTACACTTTATCATACAACGGCAGCAAGAACAAAACAGCTAAGGCCTTGTGGAAGTAGTAATAGAAGGCCTTTAGGGCCACAGTCCTGCTCCCCTGACCTGCAGTACCTGTTCTGGCCTGAAGGTGGGAGCAGTGGCTGCAGTTTGACAGCCCTGTTGTAGTAGAGGAAGACCTACACACAGAGCAGCTCCAAAACTACTGTCTACTTTTCTTGTTTGAGTACAAACAAAACCTACAATGGGAGGGAATTACAATGCGTGATATTCTATTTTTAAGTGTCTGCATTTCTTTTCCTATATGTATGTTTTTACTCATGTGTAGTTGGTGTTTAATGGAGTGTAGTTTCTCTTGTTTTGTTTTTGAGCTAGCCTTTCCTGTGCCTAAGGGTCTATTCTGTTCTACTTTAATCTATTCTATTCTGTTTTCCAGGAGTGACATGTAGAAAAAACAAGGGGTACGGTAAACAGTTGATTACACATTGTCACTCCCTATGTTTTTGCCTTGATGTGTGCGCTCTTATGTGTGCTCTTAATTGATTGACTCGTTGTTATGGATCGCCTTGTGGTCGGCACCAGTCAATACTCCCAGGTCTTAGTATTCCTGGGTGAGAGGGGGAGAAGGAGAATGAGGGAGAAAGAGAGAGAGAGGGGGAACATATTGATCAGGTGCTGTGTGCATCAAATTCCATGTTTACCTGACCTTCCAAACTGCTGGCATCATCACCGCAGTACACCGCTGATGTTCATTCCTCTCTTGCTTTCTTCCTGCCTTCCTCACTTCACTGTCCTTTTGTCTCAGCCCCGTGTGGATTTGTGCGTGTGTGTGTGTGTGTGTGTGTGTGTGTGCGTGCGCACGCTTGAGCTGCAGATAAAGCCTAAATTGAGCTGTTTTGATTGTTCACTGAGAGTGCCTGCAGCACAAGGCCCCTCAGCTGAGGAGCGCACACACACACACATTTAGCCCCGTTCCAGTCACTCTGCACTCCCTCTCCCCTGCTTTTTTATTAAGTGGTGTTGGCAACAGAAGTGAAAATTCTTTTAATTACTAGTCAGAATAACTTTATGTCTTTGGAATGAAGCGGACTACTTATTAACACCAAATGCTGAAAAAAGCCTCCTGCATGTCTTAATGTCTCACTAATCTTGTTTTTTGGGGCTAGATTAGCTTTAGGCCTAACTATGGGGCGGTTGTGACTTGAAAAAGAAATTAGCTGGAGATTTGCTGCACTAGGGCTGTCCTCAAGTAAAGAAATTTGTAGTTGACTGGTCATCAAGAGTTTCTGGTCAAATTGTCTCTCGCATTATTATTTATCTGCAAATGGATCAAGTCATAGTGCTTATGAAAGTTCAAAAAATATTTATGAAATGTATTGTGATGGCAGGGATGTGATTTTCCAGAAATAATCACTCAAGTATTTCGTTGTTGACCCTAAGAGCAGACTAAAGTGGTGGAAGCCCTGAGTTTTAGCCCAAATTGTTTCTTTTATATGTTTATTAATTCATATATAATGTTTGGTGTTCACTGTATAAGTTCTAAGGGGTTTTAAGATACACAAAGAAGTAATGTAGACTGAGTGTTGAGTGCTTTTCACATAGATTTACAGTCAAAGGTCAGTGCATGAATATTGAATACTGGTGTTTATTAACATCAATAAGATCACACTCATGACACAACGCTAATCTGCAAGAAGGCCAAAAATTCCAAAAAGGGGTCTAATGCAGGTATTTGATGATGAAGACAGGCTTTTGGTCACATTTTACTCCAATAAAGGTCTAGTGAGTTAAAGCTTGGCTTTAATTGTGAAATACTTTCATTGGTCCTGAGTGTGCAGAGCCTTCTTTTCTCCATTGTTTCTAAATATAATGAAATATAAGCCATGACATGCTAGTACTTAGCAGAGGTCTCCCATGGGAATCCCCTTGCTGACATATCAGATTCATAGGAGATGCATTGGCATGTCTGGTTTCCTGGGGATTTAAGAGGGGAAATACATATTTGTTGATTTGAAAAGGCAATGAACCTGAACCAGAGTCCAGTGATACCATACAATTATGCAAATGCACACTTAAAAACAAACTGCACACAAATGATTTGGCGGAAACGCTTTAGGAGAGTGAGAGGTGTGTATGCGTACACATGGATGTTGGCATGCGACAACACATGCACTGGACATTGTTCTGTGGCTGTACACACACACACACACACACACACACACACACACACACACACACTCCAGGGATGATGTCTGGCTAGGTGGATAAAGTAGTGCTATTGTAATTCGATAGATGGCTTTCCCTAAGATAATCTGCCTTAAACAGATGATCATTTTGGGAGTAGATTTGATTGATGTGGGACAGGCAGAGAGGGAACAAGAGGGAGAGAGAATGTGTCTGTCTGTGTGTGTGTGTGTGTGTGTGTGTGTGT
>JAVQJF010062186.1:0-11627 GCA_036023855.1 Gadopsis marmoratus | reverse complement strand
TTCCCAGAGGAAGCATATATAAGGTGAATAGAATTGGTCCAAGCACAGAACCTTGTGGGACTCCTTGACGAACTTTGGTGTGCATGGACGATTCATCATTAACATGTACAAATTGATATCGGTCTGATAAATAAGACTTAAACCAGCCTAGTGCGGTTTAGTAGTAGTAGTAGTAGTATTCCACAGATTAGTCGCTGGCTTCATGGCAATATTATACTTCCTCTTTGCAGCGCCCAAATTATGGTTTCTGAGGGGGGCCCACATTGTCAGACTTTGACAACCCCTGCTCAACTGTGATCTGTCAATGGGTGTCAAGACCTGTAGTGTTTTTGTCTTGCGTTCAGCTGCTGTATGTAAGTGTTCATCATAATTCTGAGATGTTGTGTTCTGTGTATTTTGTTGCTGTATCCAAATTCTTTCAGTATGCTACAATTACTCAATTTCCCCACACAGGACATAAACATCTCATCTTATCTCATCTTAATGTGTTCTATACATTGTGTGTGTGTGTGTGTGTTTAACCGGTTGTCAGCCTACTGCAGTGAGTCTGGCTGCTCCTCTCCAGTTTTCTGCTTTGTTTTCAGGAGCCTGGTGAAGGTCATTGAAAGATAATGCTCTCTGAGACAGTGTTGTTGTGTTGCTCCCCTCAGGCCTGGCCAGGGCCAAGTCGGTCCCCAGCCATACCTACTCCAACGAGGTGGTGACCTTGTGGTACCGGCCTCCAGATGTCCTGCTGGGATCCACAGACTACTCCACCTGCCTGGACATGTGGTGGGTACTCCTAACCTCCTAACCTCCTAACCCCCCCCCATACTCATGCACATCATGCACTCTTTGTGTAATTTATTCTTGATTTATTCAGGTAGTACCAGTAAGACAGATCAGTCTTCTACAGGGGAAAATCATGAAGTAGTCCATTAGAACCCAGTTAGCTCATCCCAACCTTAGGGCGTCAATGAGGCACTGACATCAGTGACATAGTTTTTATACCTGACTGTGTGAGAGACGTTATAACAGCCAATCAATGCAGTCTACTTTCTACCTGTCCAAGCATCAACATTATACGTAGTATGTGCTTCTTCTTTATCAAGAAACCATCTTTGGCTGAGCATAAAAAGCACTGACATCGGCACTCAGAGAGCTTCTATACTGGACAACAGCAAAGGTTTTATTTCACAGAATTATGTTGATTAGTTACAGCTGAGTATATTTTCTGATATGGGTATAGTTAAGATTTCTTATCTCTTCGGCCTTTTTGTTAAAAGAAAAATGAAACAAATTAAGGACAGACTTTATGTTGTGATAATGGAAATGTAAAACAAATTTATGTTGTGCACTTTGGCTAGATGTTTCAAAAGATTGCTTGTGTTTCCACTCTCACACAAGTGCAAATTGCTTGTTGCACTTGTTAGCATCACGTGAAGTGTAACCAGACTTTTGGATATTGTCACTAAGAGCAGGGTGTGTGTGTGTGGGCTTCCTCCAAGAGAGAGATCTCGCTTCTGGATTTGGAAAAGCAAAAAATGTTTCCTAGACAAATGTCATGTTATTGAAAATTATAAAATGGATTTGGGGAGATAAAAGGTTCAAGACACATTTTATTCTATATTATATATTAAAACAATTAATCGGCCTTAGTTTTAAGAATACATTTCCTGTTCTGTACATAATGTGTGTTCACAGCTCCAAAGAACATTCTGGACGATGGGAATACATTTAGATCAACATATGGAGTCGATACAGTTTTTTGTTGTTATTTTTTTAAAATTTGATCTGTTTCCTTCCATCCTTGGTGTATGCATATAACATTTTGATTGATGGCGTTTGATCTAATGGGCAGCATGCATACACCACATTAGCAAAGATACGAACAGTAATGAATCTATGACTAAACAACAACATGGACAAACACAAGCACACAGATCATACTTTAAAATAGAAATGATTACTCTGCAATTATGTTGCACATAAAATCATTTTTTGACAACTAAAATCTCTTCAGGATGTTAATATTTCACCCTGATAAAGGGATGTTGAAATACATTAAGTTATATCTACAGAAAATGCTGGAACAGGAAGTGGACATTTAGGAGGCCACATTTAGGTGGAGGAATCTGTTTCCTTCTAGACCAGCTATTCTCCACCTATAGTTTCACCTCCCTCTGAAGCTGCCTTCCAACAATACTGGTGTTAGACTTCTCAGTTGAGCCTTGGTGTGAGCCCTTCAGTCTGGACATGCAATCAGCAGGGACGTCCCATAAACCCCAGCTGCATTTTCTAGCATCCAATTAAAGAGCAGCTGGGGGCTTTGGGGGTCTGGGAGGCAGTCGGATAGTGTGTCTACTTCAAGGGTATGTTCAGGTGAGCAAATCCACAGGGTGGTGTTTCATGCCTCAGAGAGTCACCCTGCAACACACGTGCGCACACACACACACACACACACTCATCCCTGGTCACTTAGGAAGCAGTCTTCCATGAAGAAGCATCTCTTGCAGGACCAAAAGGTTCTCTTCCTGCCATGAGAGGCATCCATCACAGCAGCCTGCACGTTACAGGCTGCCATCTGTGAGGGGGGAGGATGTAATGGAAGACAGGAACTGCTCTATTTTTACCCTCCTTAGCGCATCACCGAGCTGCAGCTCTCACACACGTCTGTCAGTCAGACTCGACGCTGAAATCGCTAAAGTGTGATCATTCAGTTTAATTTATATAGTGCCATTATATAGTGACATTATATCTGAGCATGTTACATATACAGCAGGTCTTTTTCTATTTTTCTTATTGTCAACAAATCCCGTGAAAGACCCAGCCCAGCGTTGCATTAGTACGTCTCTCAATACTTTCTGACTTCTATATCCTGCCTGTGGCTCTCGGCTCCAAGCACATTGGTCGCTACAGAAGATATTAATCTTTAAAAATGACTGATATATATAGTTGTATTAAAAAGGCTCAGTAAGTTCCTAAAACAGATGATCATTGTAGTTTTTTTGTGATTTTTTTTCCCATCTGCAGATTAATCCACTCTACTGAGTATTTTCCAGCAGTGGAGCTCTGTGGCATAGAGGAATGAGATAGACACACGCAATATAATTATATGTTCAATTTCTGAGTACACAACGTGACATGAGCATTGTAAAATACATATACAGCTCAAGAGACCACTCCAAATTTTCCAAAGTTCATTTTACTCAAACACATGCCTATAAATAGTAAAACCAGAGAACTGATAATTTTGCAGTGGTCTCTTAATGTTTTCCAGAGCTGTATATGGGCAACACAGTGGTGCTGTGGTTACCACTGTCGGGGGCCAAACCACGATATATATTAAAAAATAATAATTCCCCACTCGCTCCTGCTGGCAGTAAATGGACTCTTTCTTGTATAGCGCTTTTCAACCGAAACGGTTCCCAAAGCGCTGTACCTGTAATCTAAGTTTTGAACAGTAGTCTAATTCACCCATTCACACACCGATGGGGACACAGTTGCCATGCTGTCTTACTCAGGGACACTTCGACGTGTGGGCAGCAGGAGCTGGGATCGAACCACCAACCCTGGGGTTAATGGACGACCGCACTATCCTCTCAGCCACAGCCGCCGAAAAATTATCTATTTCCTTCAAGCTCGAGTCCTCTACCAGAGGCCTGGGAGCTTGAGGGTCCTGCACAGTATCTTAGCTGTTCCTAGGACTGCACTCATATGCACAGAGATCGAGACGTACTCACACATTACATGAAGGGCATGCAATTAACAAAGTAAAATGTTATCTTTTTCCACCAAATTTCAACACTGTCTGCTTTCATTACGTTGTCTTGCTGTTATTTGTTCTGAATAAATAACCAACCATGAAGTAACCACTGTCATTTAGAGCATATGACGGCCCTTCAACCAGCTGGACCTGTAGCATACTTTTTCTTGGTGTAATATACCTTGCTCATGTCAAGGTACACTGATACTTTGCCTTACAGAGCCACTTCACACATTCCTTGAATTATCTAGTGGTTTTCAGACTAACTGGACTCGAAACCGGAGTGGAAAATATTACAAAATCATGATAAAGAATAATAAAGCCGTCTGACTTGATAAAGGATGGTAGTGGACAAGTCATGGAACTTTACACAGGTGCAAGGCGGGAATCCTGCATACAGACTGGCTGCCCTTTGAATATTTATGCGTGGAAGTTTCTAATAGCTTGGCATTTTGCTGCAATATGCTTTGCCTTTCCGTACAGAAATTAATGTTTTTTACAGAAATGTTTGTAAAACAACTCTGTAGTGGAATTATTTTGAGATGAACAGCTCATTAACACTGCTATAATCAACATTGTTATATTAGCAATGGATCACATTACTACTTATATGTTAAATGGATTGCTCATAGTAATAAATCCACAAAGAATAATCACCCTATGCTGCTGTTTCATTAAGTTCTGCAAAGTGTTCTTTGCATCTTTAAGCTCGTTATTTTGGTATTGTGCACTGTGACTTTACTGCTTTGGTTCAGAACAGAGATGAAATGAGTGACTATTGGACTTATATTTATCAGGTTGAAACAACTATGATTCCAAGTGAATGCTAATGTTTCACCATGTCTACTGGGTGTTTAAATAGGCAACTGTATGCTCAGCTCGCCAACAACTTCAAAGCTGATAAGTTGCATTGACAACTTTTTCTGCTGCCCCCACGTTGTTTAATATAACACACAGTCTTGTATGCCTTCTGTCACTGTTGTCAGGGAGGGACATCATGATCGAGGATCAGATGTTAACCATATGACTTGCCCGGCAGCAAGATAGAAAGGTATAACCCTATAGATGAAAATGGCATTGTTTTGAAGCTGACCTTTGACCGTACTCACGTACACACCTCAGCTAGCAGAGCTGTTCTGTTTCCTGTGGAAATGCCGGACGCGGAGGTTACAGCCGTGTCATGGAGATGGATGGATCTCCATGACACGGGATTTTATTCACGTTAGGCCTCAGGAATGTGGAAACCTAGATGAATTTCTAGCAAGAATCTCTCGCTCACTCACGTTGCTGGTGTTTCGGCTCAGAGAGGGAGTGTGCACTGAGGCAGAGAAAGTGAGCTGTCAGGAAACAATAGCCCTTTGACAAATGAGTGCTGGCAACACACAGACACGCGCGCACAAGAAGCCACTACCTTTTCAAACTTACGTTTGCTTTCAAGTGATGGAACTAGATTCAGATGTATATAAAGAACAAAGCAGTTTATCGTGGCAGCAAATCTGCAGGTGATATCATGACAAATTGAACCAATCTACTGGACTACTGGTATTATTTGTTGAATAAGTATTTAACAGAGTCCGTATTGAATGGGAGGGCTAATTGTGTGTTGTTCTCTCTTCAAGGGGAGTGGGCTGCATTTTCATTGAGATGATCCAAGGAGTGGCTGCCTTCCCTGGGATGAAGGACATCCAAGACCAACTGGAGAGGATATTCCTGGTGAGTCGGTGATGAAGTGTTTGTGCTGTATATGTATCAGCATGTGTCCTGATGTCAGCTATTGTGGAAAACCTCCTACCGTGCAGCCTACATCAGTGCTGCTGGATCTCCTTTTCTTTCCTTCCAACAGCGGGGATAGGGTATTAATATTAGGGTGAGATGGTCAATGGTTGGTTATTACACAGTTTTCTGGGTAGTAAAAACATGTTGAAAAAAGTGTGTGCACCTTTAAACGTTTTTTGAGCTGTAAACTAAAAGATGCACTAAATGACTCTACTGTGATGAAACACATCAATGCTGGTGTTAATATTGACATTTCTTACCAAATGTATAAATATGGGCATTTCATGGGTCAAAAATGTCTCAAATCACCTCTGAACCTGCGAGGACATTGCTGACATAGAGTCAGCCTGGCTGGGACATGTCTACGTCTTGGAATTTATATAAAAAAAGACTATTTTGATGAAAACTCATCAGTGTCAGTCAGTCTCCCCCATGTGAATCTTTGATACCAGATGGACATATGAATATATATCAATACTCAAGAAGTTTAGAGGTTCAGTACCCAGCCTTAAGTAGGAATGCAAGGAGTAGAATAAAAAACATTTTGCCATTTTAATTCCTCAAATGTGTGTTACAGATAGTGGGAATCATTTTTTATACAAACCTGATATCAGAACTGTACCCAAAATCAACATTTTTCTAAGTTGACTGACCCAGTTTGGGTCAGTGCTTCAGATATTTTAACATTTTAAACATTCACTGGACATGAAACAGCATTTGTTTTCTTTATTTAGGTAGATAGGCTCTCATTGACATATACATTTTATAATATACACAGTAAATATGTTGTGTGAGTACAACCATATTTATTTTATTATCCTTGTGTTTTTAAAACTGCAATGCTTAAGCTGAAAAAATGTGTATTTAAAATACCATACAGGTTAATCGGGCTAATTTTTTTACGTATTATGAAATGAAACATCTGTCTGTGAGATGGATAAATATCACCTGGACAATGAATCTTGCTTTCTGTTGCCACATGCTGATTGCAAGGTCATAATGTGGTATAAACAGCACGAATCATTGCTTCCACCCTTCCTTTTAACAAAGGTACAGGCTGATAGTCTAATGATGTTCGTTTTCTACACACACGTTAGGCCCATTAATAACAGTCAAGTCCCATTTGACTGCCACCGCATACACTAGCACTGCTGCTGACCAGGTGTACCTGTCTGTGACCAGAGTCTGTTTAAACTGGACTGCCTCCAGCAGGATATCACAGCATTTCATAAAGCATCTATCACCTCAAAATGCTTCCAGGAATGTCACACCAACAGAGTGCTTTTAAATTAGATGAAAAGCCTGTGTGGCTTTGCAGAAGTATTAGTAGGAAATAGCTGATGGTATTGAGTCAACATGGACCAAAATCCCACAGGAACATGGCTGGAACATTTGTGGAGACCCTACCTACAGTACAGTGGTCATTAAGCAATTACATACTGCATGTATTATATGTATATCTGCATTGCATTGTAGGATGGCATAAATGTTTTAAAGTGAAGTGAAAAATTGCCTGATTTACCATCCCCCCATATAATTCCATCCCCAATCTCTTAATTGAAGCAGAGAGTAGAACGGCAGACATAATGGATTTATATTCATAGGCTGGAAGGGCCTGAATAATGAATGTAGAAAATTACAGAGATGAGACTATGAAAGGGTTCTACCAAGGAAGAAGTCAAGTATGGAGACAAAGTATGTTCACTGCTGTTTGGCCTCTGGGCTGGAGGGTAAAGATACGTATCTGAGAATGGATAGATTTTGGATGAAGGGATGAGGACAGATAGAGGAAGCCCTGCAGGCAGGGGGTCTCTAAAATAGCAGAGGAGAGGGAGATGAAGAAAAATGCTTCTTATTCATTGTCTTTTCTACCAGAAGGGAATAGTGGGCTTTCCTGCACACATCTGTAACAGGCTCCATTTCGGCTCCCTTCTCAGACACAAAGACACACCATGATAGGAAGAGAGAGGAAAGAGGCCCAACAGTGGGATGGCCACTGGCCAGACTACCGATGAGGCTCAGCTGCACACTGCTTCCCTACAGAGGCTTTCCAATTTTGTTAGATATCTTCTTTTTTTTTTTTTTTACTTTCTGGCACCATCATCAAGGTCACTTGGAGAATGTAACGCATGGACAGTCAGGCTTACAAAAGAGGCCAGTTTTCTGAAAGAGAATCCCTGATAATGATTAAAAAAAACATTTGGTGTGACTGTAGATCCATTCAGAGGCATTCTGTAACAAAGTGACTAGCCTGAGGAGGTAGATTTGTTAAAGCTGGGCTGACAGTAACACATGGATTACTCCAACTGAAAATGCTGAAAATAATTTTATTATATACGTAGAAACTCTATGGTTACAGAGACACACGGTCAGTTTCCATCCTAATGCAACACAAACTTCGACCAAATTTCATGTAAATCGGCAAAAGAAAATGGGAATTTCTATGCGTTTCTATCCACTACAGTTACGCGACTATTAGGAGTTGGTTCGTCATCACAGCTGAGACGCCACGTCATGCGGGAAGAGTAGGAGCGCAAGATCCGAGCTCCAGGACTGAACACGTTTCTGGACAGTTCAGAGACACTTTAATACTCCTGAAACAGCATGAGCGAAGGAGTAATGTCACTGTGTGAACGGTGTATTGCAACTTTTCACCTATAGGCACCATTGCTTTCTTAAAAACAAAATAAAACTGGCCCAAACAATAGTAATCGTGTTTAGCCAGTATATCTGTGTTAACCCTTCATTTCTCAGTTCAACCATGTATTTTCGCTGGAATCATTAGTTAGTTATTTGACGCTATAAAAAGGGGCTGAGACGTCGTGATTGACAACTTGACGTGTGCTCATGATTGGTGACGGCAGGTGTAAGGGACACTGCAGGTCCACCACGGATCACTACTGCGCAGACTCTGGATGGCAAATGATGTCACCAGCGCAAGATGGCAGCGCCTATATCTGGGATATTTTAGCTTCATTTTTGTACGGTGGGAGGAAGTGGAAACGCGTCATCCATCTTTATATACAGTACACTGTATACTTCATATACATGGATGTAAACTGCAACCTGACTTGGTGATGGCGGAGGCATACAATCGCAGGGCATTAATTCGAGTTTGCTTTTTACCGTAGTCCCAACTGCTGAGATCATAGCTTTTCTTTGCATCAAGGAATTCATTCATTCATTCATTCATTATCCATACTGCTTATCCCGAAGGGTCGCAGGGGGGGGCTGGAGCCTATCCCAGCTAACATTTGGGCGAGGAATCAAGGAATAATCGTCAATAATTGTCATTTCAGGTTCGGAAAGAACTGATGGTCAGAGATAGAAAAATACAATGCAAGGTGATTTATTACATGTTGTTCTCTTAGTGTTACAGATGCATACAGCATTATTAAGCCCATTTCTAACCATTGCAAGCGTGAAGTAACAGACTACAGGACATACCTATCTAAATTTCAGGAGTTCCAATAACCCTCATTTGAACTTCACTTCCATAGACATAACATAACTGTCTCTGATATTACTGCTATTTTCCCCCAATATTTCTTTCCAAATTTACCTTCGCAATTTTGCATCCAAATCACATTATGTGTTTTGTTTTAGTGTGCGCTCAGCTGTCAGCTAGAGGTAGCGGAGACAGATGAATATGAAAATGTGAAGGTTTGTGGCTTGGCGAGGTAATACGTGTGATCACAAAACCAGCCCGCCTGTCAGAGTGAGGCTGATGTTGACATTTCCATCCATCCTGCTTGCTCTGCAGCCCTGTGCGTCTGCTGCTGGGCTGTCAGACAGGTCAGAGTTTGGATGCACAGCCTCAGAGACGTGTGTTAAGGGCACCATCAATGAATTATGTGGCGTCAGAAGCATCTTAAAGGCCATGTTGTTTAAAGAGAGGAAGAGAAAGGTCAGCTTCCATCAGTGTTTGAGAGGCACCCTGCCAGGAGTTGAGTTGGCACGCTGAAGGCAACGTCCGCAGAGCTGGAATGTCACATGGTGGCCTGGAGTTTCTCTCATGTTAGCCAAACCTTCAGTGTAATGGGGCATTTACATTCTTGCAGAAAAACAAGGGCAGAGGTTACCCTATGCACCAGTGTTAAAGGATAATTCCAGTTAATTACATTTTGTGTCTGATTTTCATAGTTTTAGCCATCATTATTGTTATCACAGAATTGCATACTCACCGAGATAACTGAGATGTCAGAGTGCAGTGACAATGCTGAAAAGAAGTCTGCCTGGGCAAGATACACGAGCAGTCGGACTAACAGGTTGTAAACAAACCCCCAGGTTAATCGAACGTATTTGGAAGAGAGAGTATAACCCAAACTGTTTGTTGTAAATATCCATCACAGCATACGGGTTCAGCTTTGTCCTGCTATACTTACTGTAGTTGTGCTCACACACAGTTTCCTTTCCTTTTGTCAGCATTATGGGGGCACTCACTTTCAGTGGTATCTCCAAATAAAGTGATAGTTAATCTGACTAAACTGTCGATTTGTTTCCAATTTGTCTGATTATCTGACTGATGTTGCTTCTTGCTCTATCTGACTTTACTGTAGAGACGCCACTGTGTTCCCACATTCACTAATATCATAACCAGTAGAAACATTTGAAAATAAGATCATCATCATCATCATCATCATCATCATCATCATCATCATCATAAGTTGTAGTAAACTGCAATTGTCCTTTAACTGGAGCTGTCAGCTGACTCTTTGTACTCGGATTACTTTCATTGATCAACAAGTAAGGGCATTAAGGAGTTTAATTCTGAGTTCCCTTCCTGTTTTTTAAATTGATCAGTGTGCAATTTGAGTTTCATTTTGGTGTTTTAATTTGTATTCTGAAGGATAAAAATGTATTTCCACCAAGATACAAAGAAAAAACCTCTGCATGTACACTTTTCTTCACAAACCTCCGCTCATCACTAATGTGCCCATTAACAATTGGACATTGCATCAGGCTCCTGTGGAAAACAGACAAATACATAAATGCTCAAATGGATTTTCTCTTCTCCACTTGTTTGTTTTTCCCTCTGACACCACACCTCCACAGTGTTATTATACTTGACACCATTAAGGCTGTGCCATGTCATGGGCTTATCACCATTCCTTCAGAGTCTGGGTAAGCGATATGTGAATATATGCTGTGATTTATTCAAAGTGTCTGTTTCAGATGCATGCTGGTGTCTTTAGTAATGAAATAGCTGTTTTCCACAGGCATGCAGTCTGTTCTTGCCTGTGTTGTTAAAATGGCTTTTTGGCTCTCACACACTGTCTGAAATTGTCTGTGTGAATTAAAGTTGTGGTGGATGAGGCCAGGCTCAGGCGAGCTGGTTAACTAGCTGTCACCACACAAACGAGTATGTGTATTGGAAGGACTATATGAATATGGACAGGTCTATCTGCAGGAAATAGCCTGTCAGGCAGAGGTGATTGTGCTGGCATACAAGTGTGTGTGCGTTGGCGTACGTGGGTGTGTCTTTTTACTTAAAGGACAATGCCTCTTTATGTTAGTATGACTGAAATAGCTGTTTGTGGTGAAATATGATATATTACATATATTGTGGCGACCCAGGGTCGTAGGGGTCAGATTCATCATAAAATAGCACACTCGGAGACAGTTGACGTAAGTAAAGGTATCCTTTAATAAGGAAAAGTCAGGCGGAAAGGGAGGGGATCAAACTGCAACAGAAAAGTCTTCCTGGTTAGGGTCTTATCTCGCGTGGTCTTGGTCCACAGCTGGTAGGTTTCCAGTGTCATACGAAATCAAGTAGAGAGAGGTAAGTCTTGTTAATTACTGTTGCTCTGAATCTTTTTCAGCAGCTGGAGCTACAGTTGCTCCTCTGCTGGATTAGACCACACGGGCCAGCCTTTGCTATAATGCTCAAAAAATGAAAGGAACACTTTGAAAACACGTCAGATCTATATACTGATATGGACTCTGAGTAATGTGTTATGAACTAAAGGATGCCACATTGTTTGATGGAAATGAAAATGATCAACCTACAGAGGCTGAATTCAAAGACACCCCGAAAATCAAAGTGAAACATGATGCAGCAGCTCGTCCATTTAGCTGAAATGTCATTGCAGCAACTCAACATGGT
>JAVQJF010062183.1:0-40073 GCA_036023855.1 Gadopsis marmoratus | reverse complement strand
TGGTTAGGGGGTGTTTTGTTCTGTTTATTGTGTTTCCTTTGGCTTCCACCCGTTGTCCTCCCCCCCCCCCCCAGGTTGTGTATGTATGTTGCATGCAGGAAACAAGGTTAATAAATGGCCAGCTGTTTATAGCCCACACTGTGTTTCTGTCGGTTCCCTATGACCTTATGTTACAGTTGCCTACGGTTCCCCTAGACTCGAGATAGGGACGTAACACGGTATTCTAAGACTATGCAATGCCGTGTGAACTGACTCATTACTATTTTAAAGTCCACTGTCGGCCGACGCTCCATTACACCATATAAAGCACATTAGTCATGCAGACAATAACGGAAGGGAAACACCAGGAACTTATTATACAGAGTTTGACATTTACTTTGTATTTATGGACCAATGTATTACCATATGAGGAGTTCTCACAGGAAAAAATATTCCACTCCAGGGGTAGTGGCTTAATGAGTCACAACCACACGGATCAAAAAAAATTATGAAATGATTAATGAGTAGTTTATTCTCACTTTGTTGTGACTTCTTTCATCATTGCAAGGAATAAATGCCATATTCTTAACATCTGTAGTTGGGCAACTAATGAAGCCCCCACAGCAAGATAGTCATGGATTCAAATTTTACTGTTTGTGTGTTTTGCTCTACATTTGTCTCCAGGCTGTACCTGCTATGTCAGCCTGTCCAGGTTGTGCTCCTGCCTTGCAACACATTTTACATGTGAATGCATTACAATGCACAAAATACATGTGAATGCCAATTAAAATGGCTTATCCACCAGAGATCTTGTACCTCCTTCAGAAACAATTATGTCTTTAAGAAGTTAAATTTCATTTTTGATTCTAAAAGTTCATCCACAAATACACAGAATGGAGGCCAAGGCCCTCTGAAGTTTGGACAATGTTACTACTTAGTAACTGTGCACCTTATGACTTCAGTTTTATTGTCCTGAATAATTGAAATGCTTTTTACAATAATGAACTGCCCCAAAACGTTCTTGTAGTAGTGGAAATGTTTTGAAAATACACAAACTGCCAGAATATTCTAAAATCCTCTGCCATCTATCACAAAATGCCTCTTCCCTCCCTCTGTGATGTCCAATAATGGTTTAGTGCCAAAAACTAATCGGGAGTTATTTTAGAGCTTTACAATTTAAAAAAAAAACAAAAAAACAAATTCTTCATAATCAGCCAGGTTACGACTGTTTCTACACCAGGAAGTTGTCGAAAAGTAAGCGCTAAGCTAATTTATTTGCACTTTTATTTACCACTATTACAGATGTTACTTTGCACTTTTTGCTTGTTTCCGTTTATCCTTATTGTAATGCTTACATCTCACATTCTTGTTGTATTTGTACAGACAGATGAGATGGAATGTTGAGAAATATAGAGAATAAACAAACCTCTCTACATTTCTCATCATTCCATCTCTCTGCCTTTCTGTCTGTCATTGCATCTCAGTCTCTGTTCCTTAATCCCGGGTTAAAAGAGAGGCCAATGTCGCTGGTTCAGAAAAAGAATACGCTCACTTAACCATCTTCTCTCACCAGCCAGTTGGAACCTTTTGTTCTATTATGTATCTTTCATTTAATTTCATTTCAACGTTGACTGATTTTGAAGGGTGATGTTATGTGCTTTGGCTTAAAGTCTGCCATGCTGTCAGAATGGGTAAGCAGCTTTCTAAATGTGAGAGAAACCCACGGGAGTATAGCCACACACAAAATGTCACCACCATGCAGAATAATCCTGGTGCTGAACGGCTTAGTGAGTGTAGTTTAATTGAGGATATGATGCCCTGCGAACAAGGACGTGCAAGCTCCCTACGAAACAACAAAGTTGAAATGAGGACTCACAAGGCTGTTGACGAAGTGAGGAAACAAACCGCAGCCTGTCTAGTCTGTCAATGATGTGAAAACCTGCCAGATTTCAAGTTATTTAGTAGAGTCCCACAATCACAAAGCTGGCATTGTGGAGAAAAGGTCTGTGTAGCACGACTCAACCTTAGCGTTGTACAATTTGTTTTGGTCACGGTGGTAATAGCTTGAAGCTGGAACATAGAGAAGGGAGGCGCTATAACAGTCGATTCATTTTGTGCAAGTAACTTTCCATTGTATTGACTTTTTCCCCAAAAAAATTAATGCAGTGAGGGAACCAAGGATTTACACAAGGCTGTACACATCACAGATGGCTGTAACACTGACTGATACAGCCAGACTAACATGTTTATGTGTAACTGTAGAGGTCTGTGCAGCATGACCTGACCTTGTGCGGATTGTATTGTTGCAGCTTTTTGCTACTGGTGGGAATATTTGGAAAAGCCAAATTCCGTTTGGTTTTTCATTTTTCAAACATAATTAATTCAACAAATAAAAGTTGACACCATTTTCAGATTCCTACTGTGCTGTAACAGACCACTCACGTTTTTAGTTCACTGAATTACAATAACATAACTGTGAAAAAGTGAACTGCAATAACTTGGAAGCTTGTTGCGTTCTTCTCCCTTAATTATGATTTCAAAGTGAAATATGCTGATGGGTACACAATGGCTAAATGTCTTCTGGCTCTAAAGTAAGTGCAAAAAGAAAGTGCTCTGTTGTGATGTTATTGACGTCACGTCCCACACTTGGCACTGCTGTTTGCAGGTCTTTTGATACGAACAAATTATGGACAAAGTTATTTTCTTCAACTAATCAGAGTTGGAAGTCGGCAGTGTGCGTTGGTTGGCTGGCTGGCTTGTCTGGCAATATTTTTGCTGGAGTTTGCTGCTCCACCTCACTAATGGCTGTAACGTCTTTGGGTGATGTACAAAGTATTCATAAATGCCTCCCTTTTGCCTCTTGAAAAGCTTATTAAGTTATTAAATCTAAAATGTGCCTAAATGCTTTCGCTCCTGGAAGATGACTTAAAGTGTGTGCTGCACTGTGCCCCTATTCTGCCAACATCATGTTTTTAACTAAGCACAAATGTTTGGTTGAGAACCATAGAAGACTAAATTCATTTTGTACACAGAAAATTCATTTTAGCCTTGTTTTTTAGTTGATGATGTTTTGTAAGATTATTGTGTTTTGCAACTAGCTTGTCTGAGAGCTACTGTATGTCCTCAAGCAGTGTTTGTACAGGAGGATTGGGATTAAAAGACATGCTATTTAGATTGAGGGTTCATAAAAAGGGGGTTATATCACTATTTACAGCCTTACCAGATAGAAATACAAATAGATCCCTGTACACTGCAAATCTAGACACCAAAGTATCATCAATATAACAGACAATGTTGACTTTTGAGGGAGAAAATGCAACCACGTGAAGTCCTCAAGAAATGCAATAATGGGGACAAATGAACTTGTCACTTGAAGGACTACTTAATAATTCTATTCCCAAGGTGAAGCACAGATCAGGAAAATATTTCACAGGCTACAGGAGGCTATAGGCTGGATTGTACCTTTCAGTTGTCACGTTTTGATTTGTGAATCCTTAGAGAAGCCCAGCGGGGACTTGCATTCATTTATGCATTATTCTGTTGTAATGTATTTAGTCTTTTATCCACACATGAAATGTCCAATATGCCTGCTTCCCTGGGAAGAATGATGGATAGTGGCTGTCAACCCAGGATGATGCATGCGGCCTGTGGTAAACTCTGTCACAAGCCTGTGTCATCCTTAGCTCTCCAAGGTGGCTGCTGCAGATCCACATCACTCACTAAAGGCATTAAAACCCTCACAACTAGGTTTGCTGGATATTGGCTGTCTGTACTCTAATAATCAATTTTTTTTAAACTCATCAAAGTTGGCTCTTGCATGGACTTGGATCTACAGTATACATTTAGCTGAGCCAGAGTAATTTACAATAAGAAAACGGGATTGGCAAGATAGTGCTACAGTCTTGAAAAGACAAGTTGTCATGGAGACGGCTACTCTGTGCTCTTCTCCTCACTCCTTCACCTGTAATTTCTCTGTCATCTGACCCCCTCAAATTGTTTCAGACCTGCAATTCCTCACCTGTCCACCAGCCGTCACTGGTGAGTTTTCGTCTCCAGGTCACCTACTCAGCTGATCAGCAATTAACCCCAGTATAGAGGATGGCTTACAGGTGCCCCAACCTCCATTGTCTTATGCTGCCTTGTATCTGTTTATATGACCATCCACCTGCTTCTTGCCTCTAATAGTTTGAATTTAAGACTGCAATCCAGTGTTACACAGGTCTTACTTTTCACCTTTGATGGAAGTCAAAGGTTGTTGCATTGGCAAGAAATCTTACAGAGAACTTGAGCACGTCATTTGAGAATTCAAGCTCCTGTGATTGGATGGACAGGAGGCATTAGTCGGCTCTCTAGAGGCCCAGGTCCTTTGTGCAGTCGCACACCCTGCACTGCTAACTGTCACGCCACTGGGCAGAGCGTTCGTTCACCTTCCGTGAGCTGCCCTTTTCATCTCTGTATTTATGTTACAACAGAAATATTGCCACTTTGGCAAGCCAAGCACAGCCAGGCAGGGTTCTGTCAGGTGATTGTTTAATTTTGGTGGCAGCATGCCTCTTGTGACCTGGACTTAACTAGCATGTCTACACTCTGACCTCAGCACTCCTTCTGTGAGACCACTTTAACAACAATTTCCATGAAGTAAATATAGGTAGAAAAGATGAACCAATTAAGACATTGTTGTGTTAATCTGTTTGCTGTATGCGACTCTCAAAACAGGCACCTTAATTGTGTCACCCCAACAGGTTTGATCTCGTACTATATCTTGCTATAGTTGCAGAGACGTCTACAAAGGCCACCCACCAATGTAAAGAAAACAAAAGTATTTTAAGTATCCCTGGTTTAACAATGAGTGAATTTAGTCCAGCCGTTGCCAACCTATGTGCTGGGACCCCCACAAAGGATCGCAGCTTAAACCCGAGGAATCTCCTGAAGATTAACAGGATAGCAGAGCAGAACAATAATGCTCCATTATGATTCCTCTAATCTTTGCTATTCTCTTGTGAAGTATGGATAATTTCAAGGCTGTTCTCATTTCATGTGAATAATTTCAATCTATTTTTGGGTGAACTGGTCTCAACAACTCAACATTGCCATTGCTTTGATTTAAGGGGTCACAAGCTAGAAAGGTTGTGACCCATTGGTTTAGTTGTATATCGACAGTATGTGGCTAGGCTTCCACCAGCAGTGACTTATAACTAATTAAACTGTTAACCAATGGTATGTTTAATGTTTCTTGATATTTTGCTTAAATGGACACCTGCCACCAAATTAAAACAAGTAATTTCCATGGCTATAGTATTGGTTTTTAATTGCGGAGCCAGATTTGGGCTGTATGTCACTTTCATTCATGACTAATGGTGTTCATCTGGGTGGTGGTTGTGTATGTAAAGCATTCAACGGTGGAATAATTCATATCAGCAACTCAGGTTTCAGCAATCAAGGACTTGTAAAAGGCAGAATGTATTGGTGGGTGTGCTTGCTATAAAGCATTCATAGTCTATACATTTCACTGATCCATTCCGTCCTCATCCAGGTATTAATGCTGTTTCATTAGTCGGTTTCCCTTTTTGACTCACTGCCCCCACAAACGCCTCCACCCCCCGCTAATATTATAATGATCTGGTGTTCATTGATGGGTTTGGATAATGTCATGGCATAAGGCCACGCATGCACCACATAAATCACATTAGTGATCAAACCAAGGGTCTTAGCCCCAGGACACATTGTAGATGAGTTTTACATAAAAAAAAAAAAAATCATTCCTCATTAATTTATGAAAAGGGCACATCTCATAACACCCTTATGTTGCCATTAGTGAGCGTGTTGTTCAGAAGAATCAATCTATTTTGAACTATACGTATTCTGAACATGTGCATTCTTGCCTCATTATAAATGCCTCCTTACCTCTGTCGTGCTTAATTAAGCTGTTTAGATTTATCCATCATGTCTCCAGTGACCCAAAAATGCTGTAGGAGCTTTATTTATTTAAATGGCCATTATTGCAGAAGCAAAAAGAAAATGAAATTGTACTCAATTTTGTTTACGATAAGACTCTGGTGTACTTTTAATGGGAGATTATCAATATCCACGTTGTCGAGGATCAGCACCTTGACATAAAATCCCTGGCTCGTTTTTAAGGAAATGATCTGTTTACCTGTCAATGTAGGGCAGCCAGTGTGTTTTGTGCCTATCTTTGGAACTGTATTTTTATCTTGTTCTCATTCTGCCTGTCTGTAAACTAAGCTGCCCGTCTGTTTGCCTGTCTCTCTGTTTGTCTACTTGTCTGTTTGAGACCCACCAGCCCCTCAACGGTGATTTCCCTTAAACACTGCATGAAACACAGCTTTGCTTTGTTTCTTTGTTGTTCAAAAAACTCTTTTCACGACCTTTCATTAACCTCTCTTGAGGGACAGTTGAGAGGAAGTGATGGCTGTTGGCTGTGGAGGTAGCAGCAAGCAGTTTCAATTGGGGAGACAGGACTCGTGGCTCTGTGATCACTATTCTCCCGTCCAATCAATCCCTGTGATGACCAAACCTTCAGGTCCCAGTTTCAAAATCGCACAGGACAAAAAATTGGACTCTGCTGTCTTTTGGCCTGTGTTTCTGTACTTCACTGACAGCAATGCCTACAGTAAATTTAGTAAAGTATTAGGTTTGTCACACAAACAAAGGACAGTAGTGATTTACAAAGGATGCTACTGATGTGCAATGCATCACTTTCTACGCCATCTGCTTTTCCCTTGTAATAAGTAATTGTTTCTTTCTTGTTCTACAAACATAAAGTGCTCCATAATGAGAGATGAATTCCAAAAATTGGAGAGATGTATTAGTGGGGAATCTGCTAAATGTTTTTTGCTGGTTTCTTCTCACCCACAGACCTGATCCTGAGCCAGAGACCTGATCCAGTGCCAGATTGTGCCCAGTCCAACCTGTGTTTACTGAATAAGATCAAAGGTTTTGCTCAGTGCTCGTGACTCAAACAAGCTGGCGAGGTGAGAGATGCAAGATGCATTTGATTTCCTGTGACAGCCCAAAGGATGATTCATTGATGATGTTCTTCAAGTGCAAGAGCCCACAGAGGTACATCACATATCCTCAGTTTGTGTCCAACGACATCAAAGCCTTTCCTCCTCTCAGGGCACGCCTCCACTGTGAATTAATTTGGCGACAAGGGGAAAGGAAAGGTTCTCGCAGACAAAGTGCCATATTGGAAACGGTGTTAAACTGTGCAACAAAGCATAGATTTAATTCACTATTGTGTTTTTGCTTTGAGATTCGAAAGGGAATTGGTAAACATTGAGGTTTGAGAAGTCATGGTGAGAGGACATTCGTTTATAGGCTGTTTACCATTAACAAAACAGACAGTCAATGTTTTTATTTATTTTATCAATATTTAACAAATAACACAATATCCATTTGTGTAATAAATGGATCCACTGTGCATCCACAAATGGGACAGTCCAAGAAATTATTGTTACAGCTTGGAGAAATTACTTTAGCAGAGATTATTATTAGACTTTACACCACCTAAGACTGGTTCATAAGGTTTTCATGTGCTGATTTGCCAGGTTGTGGTTGCTCAGTTGTGCTTGGTGCCATTCATTTTCTCCGGGCTGATTGTGCCTCCAAATGGAGCCATGATTACAGTGTCAATAAGTCCAAGTGCATTCCCAACTGGGTATTGAGTCATTTGAATTTCTGATGGCTCGAAAGTCCATAACTTCTGTTTGTAAAAATCAGAATAGTCTGTCTACTCTTTTCTTCTTTCTCAGCCTGGTACTAAAATGCAGAAAACACAAAATCATTCACTGGCTTTTCAAAAGGCAAAGTGGACTCTCGTGGTGTCCACTTGAAGGCCAAACACATCACATACTCAACTTCCCATGTCAACAGTTCAACATGTTCCATCCACACAGCAGCGTGATCTCTACGGTTTATAAGTGAGGCAGGGCCTTTATTATTTTGCAGCCAGGTGGCATATTGTAATGACAGTGGACACAGAAGAGTAGTCAAACAACAACCTAATTAAAATCAACCATCGAAGCAAATCACTGCCAGAATGCTGTTGTCTATAATAAGGTGTCACTGGCCATAACCCACTGAAAACAGACAACACCTGATGATAGACAGATTGTGTACACAAAGATCAGTACAGGCAATATTAGGAAGTCAATGATTCAAACATAGATTATTAGTTAGTAAAAGTAGATTGTCTTTGCTTTGGTGGAACAATGCAGAGTTTCAGTGAAGAGATACAACACAGATGTGTGCTGTCTTTTATTCTGAAGGTTGATTTGATTATTAAAAAAAGCTGTTTTGTGTTCATGTGAACGGGGCATGTTGAATCCCAATGAATCAGGGATGTACATTGCGAAAAGGGAAAGAAGCGCAGTGAGTAACAATCATGGCTAGAGCAATTGGTGAAAAGGTCTTATAACTTACAAGGTATTCTACTATCATCTTGTCTTTTTTGCAATGTTGAAATTGCGCAACCATTAACTCGCTATTTGATGACTCACACTTTTGTTGTTACTTGACAGTTGTTGGCTTTTATGTGCTTAAAGTACAAGCAGCTTGACACTGATGGTTTTAGTTGACATGTTATCACTGAGCTGTGTTTTACTTATGTGTTAATGAAACAATGCATGTTAATATTTTTTACATATGTATAGAGCAACAATTTGCATTTGTTTTCCTATTGCTTTCAAAGTGACAACAACCACAGCAAGTTAACTGTAACATCAGCCAATCTTGCAGCTCTTGTCAGCTAGCGGGCTACATTTTATCTTATGATTTCACTATACAGGCTCCTGAATTGACGTGATGCTGTAACATTGGAAAGAACATTCCAAAACAAAGACTTATAGTTTTATTCACGCAGATGTTCATTTGTTTATTACCTAAACTGTGTGAATAAATTGCCTAATCCAATGTCGGTTTGCTTCAGCCTCTATGTACACAGTGGACCTGTAAGCAACATATACACACCTCAGGCATTGTGTGTGTGTACGATGGTGTTCTTTCACTTTCTTAAGTTGAAAGTCTTGGTCACTTCCAGTAAACTCTAGACACCAGAAATAACCGGATAGACAAGCAGAGAGAGAGAGAGACCGACTCGAGATGTAAAAATGAGGAGGAGGAGGAATAAAAGGGGAAGTCGAATCTGGAGAGAGAATGCAAATGGGCGGGACATACAGTAAGCAGAATAAACAGGAACAAAGAGATAACACATGCCAAAGTACACCTGCACACCTGAGTAAAGCCACTCCTTTCCCAGCACACACCAGAGATGGTTGAGGAAAGTGCAGTGAAACCCAATTCAACTTGTATATTGTATAAATATTGACAGCCCTCTCGCCATTGAGTCTAGTTTTGTTTGGAAGGATTGGGGACTTTACCTGTTTTTTTTTTTGTTTGTTTGTTTTTTGCGGTGTGTATCATATGTTGCTTTTATTTAGACCTCCCAAGTTAGTGGCAGTAACTTCCGAGTAGGACTTTGGTATTACTTGTGACCCGCGTACTCAATGAAGATGTGGTCTATGAAGGTTATCATCCTCCTCCTGTTCTGCTATGGTGAGTACAGAGGAACTAGCATGAGTCTCTGGTTTGATTTACAGATGTTGATTACAGGCAGTCAAACATTTAATGGGCCACTTTGTAGACAAAGTAGCCTTAATAGGAAAAATAAATAACACCAACACAATAAGGCCTAGTAATATATTTGACAGAGTGATTACTTCAGTTGAAAGGAAGGCGAGTACCAGAGCGCAGTAAGGACTTTGGTCATTTAAAATTATATTGATCGATGGAAAATGGTATTTCATTTTAGAGTTTGGCTGATGTAATGTTGACTATCATTGTATAGCTTATGAGAAATGCTAATTTGGAACGGATTACTTTGTGTGTAATTTTCAACCTTGTGCCTTTCTCATCTTCAATAAACTGCATTGGCTGTAACGTTAAAACGGTAATATGCAGTGGCTTGGTAAATCATTACTATGGTGTACGTGTCTCAAAAGCAGGAAAATGTAGTGTGTGTGTGAGAATTACTCAAGTTGCCTTGAGCTTCTGTATCCCTTTCCTGTAAGCCAGCCAGAGAGATGCCAGTTAGTTTCATGTATCGAAGACGTGACGGGCAAAGTTAAGGAACAAGGTTTTTAGTTTCAGCCACCAGCAGAAAGTCCATCTTGCATAGTTTCACTGCAGTCCTAGATCCAGCATACTGTATGTGCGCTGTATAGCTTAGCAGCTATACTGTAAAAACTGAGGGACTCTCTCAGGACTTTGTATATGGGGGAGCTGCACTGGCTCAGGATGCTGAGGCTTGGAACAGTTTTTCAGTATGTGCAGTGATTGAAAATTTGGGCTGCAGTGTAGATAAAAGCGAGCTGTAACCAGAGGAGGCTGCCTACGGCTCTTATTACAGAATAGAATATTGTTCTTACCTATTTGCAATTTAGCACAAAGTATAAAAACCACTAAATATTAAATGTACTACATTATCAAATTGACATTTGTTTAGGGTTTATGAATTTTACGGATGTTATGAACATGAACCAGACTGAATGAGAACAAGGAAACAACATTAACATCGGCAATAAAATGATGATTCACATAGACTTGGTTCTTTTGCCATTTTTTTTCCCTACAGCTTGTCTTTCGACTGGAAATGGGGGAGTGTATTTTGACTCCAGGAATTTTAACAACGTGCTCCACTGGGACCCTGTGAAGCCTGCCTTCCCTGGGGAGAAGGTCCTCTATAGCGTCCAGTACTGGAGGTAAGGCCCAGGATGACAGATGAGTGATTATTAGAACACCTTTACTTTCATTGCCCTTGTGCACCTTTGTGCCTCCAAGTACCACTCCATATGGAGAGGTAAGTCAAAGCAGGTGTTTGTGGGGTAAACACTCGGTTAACTCACGTTGTCGGTGTCATTACAAGGAGCTGTACAATGACAAATTTGTAGACTGGTAAGAAATTAAAAGTACAACCCTGCTCACCAGAACGTAGCTCAAAACGTAGCACACATTGTATTTTGCCCAAAGCTTTTGTCATTATAGTGACATCTCATACTGACGAAGGCTATTTTTTATTTAAAGAGCAAGTCTGGTTGTATAGTTTTCTTCTTCTCAATGATTCCTATGAAAAGACCAAAAGGTTCAATTGATTGATCCTGCAATTGATCCTTTTAACTAGCACAAGCTTACTTATAAATAAGATGCATTGTTGCACTAGACATCTTCCTTAATTCTGATTAACATGGACACTGAAGTTAATTTTGAGCTGATCCAACATGCACCACCATCATGATGCTGTAAATACTCACTAGCCCACAGAATCCCAACAATACACCATCTACGCCTGTTGGAGTATAATTTGCTTAAAAGTACAGCGCTCGGGTGGTTTAAGGAAATGATTTCTTATTTGGCTAGTGGCTCAATAAATGTATTGCTCAAAAACTACCATGTAGCGATTGAAGTGTACCACACTGCCTGAATTCAACTACAAGAAGCGACACTAAAGAGAGGTTATAGAGCCCATTTCCTGTCATTAGTATGGACTGCACTCTGCTCTAGTCTTTGAAACGCTCATAGTGCGCTTTCATGGCTTCCAAGTAGAATGTTACGCTCTTCTTTTCACCCAGTCTCTACAAATGGTCTCAACAAAGTGGAAATGTCATCTTGTCAATCTCGTCTCTCATGACGCTGTCTCCCAGACAAATGTCAAGTGCCAGCCATCTCCTATTGACTTTTCTCCCAGCCACTGTCACCTGGAATTGCTGGAGTGACTTCCAGCGTCAAATCAGTTCCATAGGAAGACTGGATTAACTGTGCCCGCTCAATATCGGTTCATTGTTAAACAAAATTATGACATTGGTCAGCTCTGTTTCACTGTAGCCATGTGCTGCACAGAACCGCTTCAGTGCTTGAATGTGTAGTAGGTTGTCAGGAATTTCTTTGCTTTCTTTAATGTTTCTTTTGGAAGCCCATAACTCAAATTAGTCAAACTGCATGAAATGCATCAAAATATTATCTTTCGGGCATTAGCAGAACATTTTAGTTTTCATATGTACCAGTGAACCTACAGTAATACACTGCCGTGTTTCATGTGCTTCCAGTATCAGTTTGATCACGTTGTCACACACTTTTTACAGTGATGCTGAGGAGCAGCCATTCCAGATAAAAGATGAATGTCAGAACATTACTGCTCTGTTCTGTGACCTGACTGCAGAAACCCCGTCAGTTCACGACGTTCACTACCGGGCTCAGGTTTTGTTTAACGGCAGCATTCATGGCCGCACCAACACGTTTAAACCTTTAGCAGACAGTAAGCACCTCCATGCTCACTCACGCATTTCATTGTTTACTCCAAGCCAGATGTGTTCTACTGCAACATGTATTCATCTTTCCTTCTCTCCATAGCCATTTTTGGTCCACCCACCTTGTCTATATCCACAACGGTGTCATCCTTGTATGTTAATGTCACTCTACCCTTGGGGCCAAACGGAGTCTCCATTGTGGACATCATCAGCAGTAGCAAAAATGTGACCTCCAAAACTATTTATACCTTACAAATCACCCAGCCAAAGTGGGCTGCCCAGGTGAGAATATAATGTGTACATATTTGTTCAGTCATAGAATTCTACAAGCATCACCTATGATAAAATAAATACAAGTCAAGCCAAAGATACAGTATCAGAAATTCTTGTATTGCTGCCAAAACTTAAATTTAACTTTAAAAACAGGCACTAACACTGAAAACTACAGTTATTAATGTTTTCAGATGATGTTAACTGCACTTTACAAAGCAGTAAGAATGTGCCTATATTGTCGGTTATAAGTTGACTTGCATACCAGTTAATGACCATATTTTATTCTTCACAAGACATCAACCAGTCATCATTTATGCAGGGAAATATACGTAAATTCGACACCTGCTTTCGGCCCTCTGCCACCACACACCCACCCACCCACACACATTCCTCAGTACAGGGGGCACCTTCCCCTAATTCTTCCCATCCTAAATAAATTAGCCATTCATACTTTAAAATTCATATACATCTTATTTCCACAAACGCTATGCATTCCCTCTTATTGAATGAAACTACTCATCTCCCCTTAATACATAATCCAATACACATCACTTTACCACCCCCCTACCAATTTACCACTTGGTACCTCCCAATACCTTCAAAGGCTGCCAGATCCCCTTAGGACTCTTTTAGCCCTTTCCTCTGTGGAGGAGACAGAGGTAAATGACACACAAACCTAATTTAATTCCTACTGGACTCGATAAACCTTTTTCTACTTAAGGTGTTTCTGCGATTATTAATACCAATCAACATAATCTCTCTAAAATTCATAATACCATGAGACCTTTCTCACAGACTGTAATTAATTTTTTAAGACTAACTAATCTGTCATTAATTTAAATGGTTAAGTAATCCTAAAGTTTTGTGTTTGTTGTTACTGGGCTGAAATGTTTCTGGATTCTCCAGAGATTTCTTGTTTATCTGACCTGTGCAACCTGCAATGGACTACATTGATCAGTTGTCATCCATATGTCCCTGTCTCCAGTTCAATAAAACCACGTCTGGCCAGTTTGTCATCAACTTGAAGAACAACCAAACAAAGTACTGCGGCTATGTGGTCTACCAGCCTTCTGCTGAATGGGGTCGGTCAAACAGTGAGAATACCTCCTTCTGTGTCACACTGCCAGGTGAGGACAATGTTGAATACAACCTCTCTCACACCCTAAATAGAAGAGCACAATATAGTGATCATTAATATTGGGCAATATTTTGCTAAGAAATGCATTAGCAGCATATGATATGCCAGATTTTTCAAATTCCAGGCATGGATGATTTATTGTTAATGAAATGTGGGTGCTCTCATATACAGTATATTAGCCACAATAAGCTCTTTCCAAATAATGTGACAATCACTTGCAAATTTTGAATGGATAATGTTGAAAAATAACTTTGTGTGCATTTCTAAAAAGCATTTACACTTATAATAATATTTACAAAACCTTTATTTAGCTTGAAGCAGCAGTGTGACACTCGAACATCTTACTGGGGAGCTTTCAAGGATCCACCTGTGTGGAGAAAATGCATGTTTTCTACGTTTAACTTGAAGTTGTTTGCGCTCATCTCCTCAAGTGATTGCCGTCACTTCGGAAACAACGTAGTGTTTAGTGATAAATAAAGAGCGTTTGTTATAACTCAGTCCCATTTTAGACGCCTGCATCGGCACCAAACCTTACTGCCACAGTAAGTAACTCCACTTGTAAAAACTAGACGGATGCTGGTTTTACAGTGAAATGGGAAATACTGGTGTTGGCTACATTGTTCAAACTGTGAATCCATGCCTCTTAATATACTCTTAACTCTTGAATGATGGTTAAAAGAAATGAAAAGCTTTATGCGAGACAAATGCTCTCATACGTGCTTGGTCAGTGACCTCTCTCTTTTTGTTGTCATAATGATGAAACGGGAGATTAGATTTCTGTTTGCAAAGGTGACGTTCTCTTCACCTTAGCTTGCCTTGTTATTCATTCTCTACTGCTAAAACTGACTAACAAATGTAGGCAACTAAGGGAAACATTCTTTTGTATTGCACAAGTTCCAACCTTCAAAAGGAACTCAAAGCCATAGCTATTCGATTTCTGAAGGGGGGAAAATCCATTTCTTTAAGTTGCTGAGTAGATTCCTGTTGAGGGAAGATCTTAAGTAACGTTTAATTGCTTCTGAGAAGTACTTGTATGTATTGGTACTTCCAGGAATATACTGCATACAACAGCCCTACGTCACAGGCATGCTACAGTGCTTGTGTGTCACAAACAGGAATTTTTTAACTCAGTTTTAAAGAACTTGAGGGTATCATTTTACAGGTGTGCTGGTTGTTTTTCTTTTTTATCCCAGATTAGTATATGACGCCATCTCTCTTCTCCCTCAGGTCATCCTCTGATGCCTTTGCCATGGCTTATTTTGAGTGCTGCTCTTCTGACGGCAATAGTCATAATGTCAGTTGTGTATATATGCAACTATGTGAAGGGTGGAAAGGATAAGAGCATGCCACCACAATTGGTAAGACTATTGTTTCTGCAGTGTCCTTTGGTGTGTCTGGGTTACGTCAAGAAACTGTTGCCTTACTTGAAGGTTAAGCCCTCTGGCACATTAATACGGAGCACAAAACTGGGGTGCTTATGTAACGCATGTTGTACTGTGGATTAAATAATCTTTCAGTGACTCATGGTGCTTTTAGTGATAAATATAAGGTGGTTGAAGTCTTGCGTCATTCTATTTGTCTTGTACGTGTATTGGCTTTGCCCTTTATAAAATGCATGAACTCACCTAGATCTTATAAACAGCCAGCATATTTACATTTTTGATTTTTATCCCGTGCTATAGTTCCACATTTAAATGTCCTGTATATATTATTCTAATCAAATGAAAAGCTGTTTATTTGACTTATTTGACTCTCATGGGCTTGTCTGTCTTATTCTTCAAAACAGGTAACTACATCCAGCACCCCGACCAGAGTACTGCGGTCTCTAGATAGGAATCTCATCATTTCCAAACCACCGGTCTGTGTTCAAAGTGGCCAAACAGTTTATTCCCCGATCCAGAGGAAGCCAGATATTGGAGGTTATTCTCCCCAGGACATCCCCTGCCAAGCCTGGCAGGACAGTTCTGGCTCCTCTGTGAGCACAGATCTGCACAGTCCAGCCGCAAATCGCGAGGACATGAGCGCCCAGTCCTCTGAAATCTACAGTGTAGTGGCTGTCCATGTCCCTGCTGAAGAGAATGAAGATTTCCAGCGGTCTACCACTGAAGACAGAAGAACCAATGACCTACCATTGTCTTCCGGTTGCACGAGTGGAACGAGTCTAAAGCTGACCTCACGTGGAGTTCCACCATTACGCAATCTAGATGCTTCTGAGAGCAATTCAGCCAGGCCACTGCTATTGCAAACAGTGCGCGATAACAATGGACAACTCACGTTGCCTTCATTCCCTTTTCAGTTACAGAGCAGCACAGGTGACGCAGTATCACCCCTCAACTCAGAGAGAAAACTCCTTTTATCTGACATCATAGACTCCAAGACGGAGGGGCCATCATTGGCATCCAAGCACAGCTTGGACTCTCAATGGTCAGACTCAGGGTGTGATGATAGCACTGTAAACACACCAACCCAGCCATACTGCAACGCCCATTATTCCTCAACTCAACCAGTTGTACCTGATTTCCACCGGAGATGTCAGAACATACCATCTAGTGATGTCATTTTTGAATCAGGTTACAAACAAAACTGGATGCCTGCACTCCCTCTTGGAAGTGCATCCAAAGACAGTTGTGAATACATACGGAGGAGCTGTCCTTGGACCTGGACTGGTCCCAAAAAGGAGGAGGAAGGTGAAGAACAGGAAAGCAGAGGAGTAAATGAGAGCTCAAGGCAAATACTAATAGGACATTGGGTTATACAAGTTCAAGAATAATTCTCCCCTCTTTTGCTCATTTGGGTCCTCAAATAACGTTAAAGATGTGTCATTGCATTACATTACCCTTTTTAACAAACAGGGCATGTAAACTCCCAGAATGTCTTTTCTACCCCTTTAGTATAACAAATTTGTTATATTTATTAAAATCCACAATTGTAAAATGTATAAAAAATATACAAATTGTCTGAAACTGAGTTTATATTTGAAGGAATCCATGTGTGTGTGTGTGTGTGTGTGTGTGTATATATATATACACTATAAAGTCCATGTCTACTTTAACAAGTCATTGTTCAACCAACTAACCACATTTTTACAAACATAATTTGTATTAAAGATTGTTGACAGCTGAACCCAAAATGTACTTCTTGTTGACATGCATTTATGGTGTAAATCTATTAATGGTGTAGTGTTTTGTGCCCAAATGTATCACAGGCTCATACGTCAGTATATCTGAGTAGATTCCACAAAAACAAGTGTTTTTTTTTTATTGTTATAATAGTCTAAAGCTGTGTTCAGACACATGATCACAGCAGTAATGTTTGTACTGTAAGTAGTTTGAAATGCAGTTTAAATTACTGTCTAAAAATTCAACTAAGTCTGGCAACTCAAATCAGTTTTTAAGCATTGTCGCTTTAAAACGACCTGCAACCAATAAACCTGCACACTTGCTTTCTGTATATAAAAGCCGAATAACCAACAACCAAACCTCTTGGTCACACATAGTCAACAAGAGCATTTGTGTGCCATCACTATGACGACACATTATTGCAACTTATCACACTCTCTAAACTACACAAACGCAGTATGGTCACTTTTAAATTACAATGTGGACAGTCGGCCTTAAAGATTAGATATGAAAACAAACTTGATTGCCTTGTGGTTGAACAAAGCATTAGACACAGTCTGACGCCCATTGTCATGTTTTGAGCAGTTTGAAATGGGAATAAAATTACTGATTTCTACTAGAAATGAATAGGATCCTATTTTTAACACTCGCCAACATGTTTCAGTATTATCAGTGTGGTATGGAATGATTGCATCTGTACATAAAAAAGACGAAAATAGCTTGTTCTGACAAAGTTCAAGAACTCATTTTGATCCCCTCATTGTTTGCTGTATTTCCTGCCCAATACAGTGTGTAAAATATATTAGAAGGTGGGGTCATGGTGAACCTAAGCCACACCGATAACTAGGATTTAAATAGTCCCAGTGCAATCTTTTATAGATCAGTTGTAAAGTAATAATGTCAGGTATGTTGAAAGGGTGTAATGTAAGTCATGTATGGACACATTGTAGAGAACACGGACGTATTGTACATCTATATTGTGGACAAAAATGTGTGAAAATTAATGAATGTAATACAAAGTTGCAACTTTGTGCTTTATTCTGTATTTACAGATCATTAATTTCTACTAAATGTTTATGTTGGAAAGGCTGAGTTGCATTGCAAGATAAGATATTAAACACTGCAACGTTACATTTTACAGGAACATTGTAAATGTTTAAGTGTGTGTTCTTTGGTTTGTTTAGAAAAGGTTAAGTACAGTATATTGAACTTTTTTGCCTTTAGACCAATGTCTTTACTTAGTTCACACTCACCATCCTGCTGGCCAACAATGATACTTCTAGCCATTAATTTCTGTCACTTCCAGTTCAGGTGTATAAAATACACAAGAATAATTAACTTCAACTTGTATAACATATTAAATATGAATTTAAAAAGGCAATGATTCTTGCTACATATTGTACATGTTCACTGTCTCAAGACAAAGAGGTGATGTGGATTGCGCAAAGGCTCCTGAGTACAACTGAACTAAATGAATGATTTTAGTTTCTGCCTGCGTGTCCACTCTGCCCAAATCTGATGAACTTAACTGAATCAATTAGCAGTTTAAATGTTTAAAGCCGCATTGCAGCCCGCTGAACAGAGCAGCTTTTTGATGCTAGAGGGGAACTCCCCTATATTTTTAAACTGAGGCCCTTTCTTTTCCATGCAGCTAGAAGAGGAAGTGATCCTCCCATTTAACTGATCAAAACAGGGAGGTAAACAGTGTAGCGATCTGCAGCCATGGGGTAATTTAAGCTTTGGGTGGATCTCTAGTTAATACCCATTGTGTGCCCGGTTACGCAACTGCTACCAGATATTGCAATGGAATATTTTACACTAATACCTTTACAGGTAACAGGGAGGAAGTAACATAATTCTCATTTTAAAGGATCATAACTTTGAAGTAACTAATCACAATTACAGTGGAAGCTACTTTTTTAGCTTAACTTAATTCGCATTTTCTTTTCACCTTTAAAAGAGGTTTGCGTATCATATTTGTATTGTTCACAAGAGATGTCTCCGAGATGATCCCAAGGATCAGCATCAGGGCCAAGCTGGGCATGTTTTCTGGATTGTATCAGCTAAAAAATAAAGCAGATTGAAATCTGATTCTTTCTTTACTGTACACAAAGTGCACAGACTGACTAAACATATTGTACACATTTTCCAGCATAGTATCTAAATGCTAAAAACCTACACCATGACAAATGATGGCAAAATTGAATCAATACACCCTGTGACAGAGAATCGACATGAAACTTTACATTATGAACATGTCAAAAGCTCAGATTTATGGCCAAGTAGCCTTAGATATTGAAATTACTGCACATGCATAACACATAACCTAGACTGCTGCATGAAAGCAAGGAATAATATTGTGAGGTAATTCGACCTTCATAAATTAATGCTTGGATTAAAACAAATTATATTTTTAATTGACACAGTCTGCTGGCATGACAAAGATACAGGCAGGGCTGCAAGGTTTAGACAGTCACCTTACGAGGCTACTTCATTCAGTGATTGCTCTGTACCTTCTAGAGGACCAGGGACACAGCAGAAATGTTTCTGATCAATTGTAGGGAAATAGCTACAGCAAAAGTGGGTGTTGTTGGCGCTACAACTGAACTTTCCTATCTTGTTTTGTGCAAACCAGTATAAACCAGTACTAGCATGTTGCACGTTACATTTCATAGCTGGCATTCTGTGGCCGTCTTTGCATCAAAGCTCAAGCATGTCAATGAACATGATGCTTCTGATCTGCTATTTCAGATCGAGTCATCTATGCTGCCCTTGACATATGAGTGAGCTCTGTGCTTGTAGTGAGAAAAGGGCTGATAGAGGAGTAGAAGAAAGAGTAATCATTGTAAAGGATGAGCGAAGAGCTGGAACTGGCAACGCACCTGCAAAGTTCACTGTTGCTACTCTACTGCTACTTTTGCTCTACCTTCCCACCTGGCTCTTCTTTCGGGCAGGTGTCTGAAAAAACAGTATTTTCTTGGCTGGCGGCACTGACAGGTTCTTTTCTTTCTGTCTGCCAAAAGGCTGTCTTTCTCTTTTTTTAACTCTCGAAGTCCAGAGAAGATCAAATGGGAGATTGCAGGGCAATCAAAATCAAAGTACCACAGGCATGTTGTAACTTTATAGTAGTTAGGATGAACCCAATTCTTTTGCACAAATAGAATTTCAATCACAGCTGAGGTTGTGTGCCTGCCCTCTATGCCCACTTAAATAATTTCTAGTACTGAGACCACATGGGAGGCAACCAGTGTTGACTCTTGTAAGGCTGGATCAAAATCCAGATATGCATACCTGGATTCTTTCTTCCCTCATATTAGAAAGAGCAGAGCAATGTGTCCATCAGCCATATCATTATGACAGCATGGGCACCCTGACCGGTCTGTCGCTACACAGCCCAATATGCAACAAACTATGATGCTCTGTGTATTCTGACACCTTTCTATCAGAACCAACATTACCGTTTTCAGCAATTTGACCTACAGTAGCTCTTCTGTTGGATCGCACCACACGGCCGCCCATGACCCTGTCGCCGGTTCACCGGTTTTCCTTCCTTGGTTGCACTTTTGGTAGGTACTGACCAGTGCAGAGGTTTAAACTGCAAAGCAGGTTTTCAGAAGGCTATTTTGGGGTATTCACAGCTATGATTGCCTTACATGTGGATAGTGAATATAACAAATTAGGCAAAGTTCCAGCATGGAGAGACAGAACAAAGAAAAAACTTTGAAAAAATTATACCCCTTCAGAAAATGTCTGAAGATGCTGAGAGAACTTAACAATGATAAGTTTGGGTGTCTTAATCACAAACCTCAATCCAACCTTCACCCTATCTTGGCAGTAGCCATCCTTTTTCTAAATTAATCTTTTCTGATGAGGTGCATAGAGTTTGGGTCCACTGAAAAGTGTGGATGTCACACAGCTAATGATTCTGTACTCTGATATCCAAGTCTGATACAGCACCATGAGGTTACTTTATGACCATTTCTCTTCTACTCTGAGATAATGGTGTGACTATTCAAAGGCTGCCAAAGAACAGTTTGTCCTATGTCTCCACAGGAGAGGGCATGACTTGCTAGTTAAGAGTGTGTTGCAATTGCACCAGCAAGAATAAGAATATAATCTGATGATAACCTGATAATCTGATTGAACTGCCAGTTTGTGTAACTTCATTCATTAAGCCTGGCAGTGTTGAAAGGGAGGTTGCTTTGTAGTAGTTAGTGATGTATCCATCCCACCGACGTAATTTTCAGGTTGATACTAAAGTTGCTGTGGCAGTTGCAAAGAGCTGTTATATTCTTGTTTTTTTACTGAATAAAGAAAAATATTAGCATTTAAAAATTCCTATTTCTGTATTTGGACTCACAACAGCTTGTACAGCTGCGTGAATCTTAGCCATTTTTCTGTCACTATGTTTCGTGGATGTAGTTAGGTTGTCACGTCTAGATTTTTTCCCCATAGTGCCCAAAATCACAAATTTGCCTCAAAGGGCTTTACAACCTGTACAGCAAATAAGCTGGCAGGTAGCTAGCTAGCCACATTATATAGGAAGATGATCTCACCAACTAAGATCTGATTTGTTCTCCAACCAGTGGAAATGACCATCAGTTAGCACAGGACCAGGTATTTTTGAATCCCTAAAAAAATCTGACTGGATCCAGGCTACTGTCTAATAAAAGTTAAATTTAGCATCATGCATACACACAGAGAAGAGCACCATCTTTTGGAACTTCGACCACTGACAGGCAATGTAAAATTTAGAAGCATCCAACAGATAAACTTCATTGTACTTTTCCACTTGGACGTGGCATAAGTGAATCACAGAAAGCAGCCCTTTTCTTTCCCCACTGAAAAGGCACCTACCACTCTCCCACACCAAATCACTTGATGAATTGTGGTCTCCATGTAATTGGATGCAATCACTTTACCCCCTCCCTTTCCTCTCTTGTATTCTAATGAGCTCTTAATGGGTGCTTGATTAGAAAAAGGCACGGAAACAGCCAGTAAATGATGGATCATCCAGGAGACTTTGGTGTCCATTAAGGTCTTTTCTGGGCCCAATCTCTGGTGGGTGAGAAGATACAAAGAAAGTTTCATTATATTTAGATTCCACCAGGACAATTCCCTGTGGAGCAAAGGTCGCTTCAATCTTGAAACGGACAGATGGCTGTTGAACACTGAGAAGAGTCTCCAGTCTGACCATGCCAATATTGTGTAGAAAGATACCTCACTTTTTCTTACTAAACCAACATTGTATTTTTGCCAATATTATACACAGTATAATGGCAAAAGGCAGCATGTCTGAATATGTCTGAAATGTAACAGGATGTGCTTAATAAAAATGACAGATCCATTAAGTCATATTTATTATTATATATCAACAATTGATTGGTGAATATTATATATTACTGCTTGTCAAAACATGAAGAACCCCAGAGCAAAGAAAGTCATGCCATGTCTACAATATTAAAATGTCTGATATGCCTTCACATCCTGGCCTCTGGCTCATGTCAGGCCAGATTTACTGTAAACATGAGCTACCAACTGAGGAAAGAAACAACATTAACAGTAGCCTTTGAGTTGTTATTACAAATAGGGTGTGTGAGGATTTTCTGTGCTACGAGATCTCCGACTTCATATCGAAACTTGCACGCACAAAACTGACCATTCTGGCTGCTAAAACGTAATTAAACCCAGAGATGTCAGATGTTCAAGGTAATAAAAATCTAAACTAGCAGTTATATTAAAAGTAAAACAATCGACTCTATTCAATGCTGCTACAGATCTTTTGTGGAAGATTCTTTTAATCCATAAATAAATCAAGCAAGTTATACATGTCAACCCTCGAAGCTGCGCCATCCTTCTCCATTTCTTTCACTGGTTTCCTTCAAAGTCACCTGAATGTGGCATCAAATACAGCTGGGATATCACAATCTGTGCACAGCAACCCACACATTAAAGGATATGCTGTGAAGTGCAGATAAAATGCAAGAACATCCAACAGGGAATAAATGTTTGTCGTACTGACTCTGGCTTTTATTCATAAGTTATGCAAGTAAAAGCACAGCGCGAGCATTAGATTGTGAATAAGCATGAATGATTAATAAAACACGGCAAGTCGTTGTGAGTATGCGGCAAATATTTATTCCTTGTTGGCTTGCCATACATGTTTCACCTCGTACAAGTATAAACTCATTACATATTTTGTGCCCCATGCAGGTGCTCTGGGAATGTGCAGCCAAATTGATTTGCATAAATGATCTAAATAAATCAGGCACTAAACAGACAGAAGCTGCACTGGTTGGCCTGACAGTATGAACAGTGTTAAAAATGTTCTATTAGAGATTTCAAGAACGCACAGCAGCCTTTTTTTTTCTATTGTAAGCACTGTAAGAAATAGAAGACAACGCAGGCAGGAGATGTTCCTGTACCTGGAAGCTTTGTCCCAGTAGTTATTCTTAGTTAGACAGTCACTGCTGATGTATGATAAGAAGAGAAGGCCTGGCAACTGTAGCTTGTATTGTGTGGTGATATATTCCAGAGGCAGGTGTGGGCACTAAAAGCTTATAAATAACCACCCGTCTTTCCATACAATGCTGTGGCCTTGAATGATGCCATGTTTCCTCGCAGCCCATGTGTGCTTTTAGTCCCCATCAGTCAGCACTACTGGACACACAAAAACACGTGCACACAGACACAAAACCATACAACCATGACAACACCGATAATTAAATTAAATATATATAATAAGAAAATAAACAAGTGGGCTTTCTTCAAGTTTTTCTTTGCAGAGAAAATGTTTGAGAGGCACTGAATGGATTACCCAATCCCACACGCATTTCTAATGAACTCTGGCAGACATAGTACCCCGCTGAATGAGACAGGACAGTGGACACGTTCCAGGAACTAATCTAAGATCATTGTAAGAGGAGATGAGGCGCAAGAACCTGGGGAAGACAGAAAAGGGGATAAGTTCAGGTCAAATCAAGTTCGACAAACAAATACACACCGTTCAAGTATTCCTGAGGAAGAAAAAGAAGTACGAAAACCACCACCACACCAACAACTAATGCTACCAATACTGGTCACTGACAAACACCTTGAATCAGTGTACTGTAATTAAGCAGTAATGTACAGCAGAGTGTAGCATATGATGGGAATGTCATTCATTTGGTCAAAAGTATATGACCTGATGAGAGCACTAGATCAAAATAAAAATGGGGATCACCAAGTTATTACAATTCATAACATTTGGTACAATTTAGTACCCAACTGGAAACCATAAAAATCTGTACACTATTTCCCAACAATCCATCCATGTTTTATTCTGGACCACAGTGTTGGACTGATTATAGATTAAATCATATTTAGACGCGATACAAGAAATTCAGGAAAAGTGGAAGAGCAGTGAAAGTAGAGTGAAAGTTGGACTATGACAGGAGTCTCAGGTGTTGCCTCCACCATTATTAACCTATTGCTTTTTTTAAAAAGTCCAAGGTCAGATGTTTAAACAGGAGGAACCAAATGGTTCGACTCTCCTCTCCCAGTCTTTCTCTAGTTAACAGCTGTCTTGCTCCTTCCTCTCTTAACTCCCTTTCTCTCTGCGTCTTGCCTCTCTCCCCACAGCCCTCTGTCATTTCCCATCTTTTAATTTTGTATTCTTTGTACCCAGGTGGGACGGTGCTGAGAGGGTTGAAATAAATATATATTTCTTTCTGTGACAGTTATTGAGCAGACATTTGTAGTTCCACCGCAGCCAGTTGTTCTCCTGAGGCCATTCCAGCTGTTCCTTTCAGCTGCTCAGGTCATTTTGGCCCACCCTCTCTTATTGTCCAGGGAGCTATTGTGCCATCTCTTAGCCGCTTGGCCTCGGAGCCGTCTGTAAATCGATCTGGCTGATGGCAATGATCTGTGTCTGCCCCTGTGGTGGTTTTGTGTGTCCATTTAGGACTGAGTTTGGTTTGAAGTTGAATGTGTGTGAGTGTGTGTGTGCGTACAGGGGAGGTGTCATTGGTCTATATTTACCAACTTAAGAATGAGAGAGCATTGTGTTGTCCACATTCTTGGCACTGAAGGACACTTTGTGCCCAGGGTCACCCTCACCGCTTCATCAAGTGAGGCATAGAGAGAGAAGCGGGTGAGGCAGTGAGAGGTAATACTGAGACATCAAGACTGAACAAGATCTTCAAGGAGAGAGACAGACAGGCAGACAGACAGACAGAAAAAGAAGTGGGATATATCTGTCCTGCAGATCTTTGACACCCAGAGGACTTCACGTGTTTGTTGAAGAAAGTGTGAGTGGGATTTCCTTTACTCAGCCTTCATCTAAATGTAGCACAAATGCAGCTTTTTTTTTTAGTAACCCTCAACGAAATAGAAATCCGGGGGAGTAAAATGCACACACTGTGCGTCTATAGCAAATCTACATAATTCTGTTAATTATTATTCTGTCTTTGTTTTGTCTGAAAGGTTTTATTTCTCTTGTTGTTTCTCTTGAGAGTCTTTTCTTGTTTCTCCAGCTAGCTGGGCTTCTTAATGCTCCCATCTTTTGATGGCCTCAGTGGATGTAGCTTTTAATTACTGTCTGGGGACAGCATAAGCTCCTGTAGCGTTCAGAGAACTCTTCCCCCTTCAACGGGGAAAATAGTAAATCATCTGTCCCCTTGTTCTTCTGTTGACAGTTTTTTATTATTCTCATCAGGAACCTCGAAACTGAGCAGTCAATTCACTCCAGAGACTGAAAACTGCGCCGTGTGGAGAAAAGAGCACTGCTTTGCTTTGGCTCCCCTCCCTCCAGGGGCCCAGGATCCAGACCTACTCATGGAGGCTGATCAATTTTAATGTGCCAGAGGTCGGCCTTCCATTAACAGTGTTGAAACAAACCTCCCTCAGTGAGCCACAAAAAGAACAACAGGGGAATCAGCTGGCGCACCAGCCTTTTATCCTGTTAGCTAACTTGCTACTCTTTTCCACGACGTAATTGAAGGAGATGAGAAGAAATAACACATTACGCTTGTTTATGGCACTAACACAGGTGGTTGCTATTGGGAGTGAGTGAATGAAGCTATCACTCAGACGCGACCTGATTCTGTTTGTTGGGTGTGTTCTGCATTCACTTCCCCAGAGCAGCCACATGATTAATGATGGGCAGGGTGTGGGCAGCAGCATGGCGGACCTCAACTGATGAATTATTAGTAGCTCAGCGACCCACTAAGGGGTGATTCATTTAACGTGTAACTGAAACACCTTCAGTCCACACCCACGTCTAAAGCCACACTGGACTCCAATGGGGGTGGGGGACATGGAAGGCACAGTAGTTTAAATGATTTGACGTATTTAATTTCAAAATTGCTAAGACAAATGACAAAAATGTGAAAAGAAAAGTCTTATGTGCATAAAATAACTGCTGACAGGGGTATTAGTCGATTAATCCAAAATGCATCAGAAACAATTTTAAAACCTAAGGCATTATTGAAAAAAATTTAATATTTGCTGGTTTTTGCAGTGTTCTATGATAGTAAACTGAATATCTTTGACTTTTAGATTGGTGGGAGGACAAAACAAGACATAGGACGACGTCACTGTGGGCTCTGGGAAAACGGGATTGCATTTTCATCATAGATTTCAGACCCACCCACTAATCGAAAAGATAATCATCAGAATAGTCAATGAAAATAGTCGGAAGTTGCAGCCCTAGCTACTTGACAGTTCAGTGCTTTCCAAAACTTTTTAAAAATAGGTTAATATTTAGGTTCATAGACTCCATCTGTTTTAAAGTGCTGACTATTGAATTTCAGGCTCCAGTTTTTCTCCCCATAGTGCATAAATTACATTTTGAATCGAAACCCACTTATGGTAGGTGTGCTTGCCGCTCCTTTGCAAATTGAAGTCAGGAGGCGGACACAAGTTTGAGCCAAGAGTCTTTTGATCCAGGATGTAATTGCAGCAGACATTGATTCAGACACATTATGTTATTTGTAGCACCCTGCTGTGTCTTTGTGTTGCTGGTCCCAAGACACTTCAAAATATCAGAAGACGTTCGATAGCACTAATCTATCACATGGTGTTAAATGGTGCTGCTAACATTTCGCGTACCCTTAGCAGACCCTTTGGGCTCAATTATGATTATCTAGGGATGAAGCTGGAGACCAATTCACACTTATGCTCCACCACGATATGGACCACTACTCATTACTTTACCACCTCAACTGAGCAAAGTAGTAGAAAGGTAAAGGCAAGGTCCCATCTGAATACAAAGCACAATATACATTGTTGTGTCTCTGGCCAAGGCTGAAGAGTGTACACTGTAAAGTGGCTATTCATTTGGCAATTCTTCTGAACTCAATATGAAACATACAGCTTTGAGTTTCCTCAGATATGAGTGTCTGTTGACTGCTTACAAACATAACACAGTTATGTTCCTGGCCAAGGCTACACTGCCTTAAGTGTCTGACTGACTCAGAGGCATCCTGCATCCTCACTCTTAGCCTCCCCTTCCTCCACAGGTGCCAGCTGGGGGGGTTACCATGGAAACCAGGATGGTGATGCAGCGAGAGCAGGAGGAGCAGTCGTCCCAGATGTCTCACAGCATGCAACTGTCCTCCCATATCAAGAAGAAGACCTTCACTTCCAGGTGCAAACATTTAACATTAATTTCAGATCTACTGCTTAAGTAAAACTGGCAATGCAACAATGTTAAAATACTCCATTGCATTTCAAGTAAAGGTCCTGTGTTCAACATCTTACTTCAGTAAATGTACAGAAGTATTATCAGCAAGTAAAGATAAAAATGTTGTCCAAGTTAGTGAAATTATTGAGACATACACAGATCAGCCATAACGTGGGCACCGAGACCAACAAACTGCGATGCTCTGTGTGTTCTGACACCTTTCTATCACAACCAGCATTAACTATTTCAGCAGTCTGAGCTACAGTAGCTCTTCTGTTGGATCGGACCACACGGGCCAGCCTTTGCTCCCCATGCGCATCAATGAGCTTTGGCCGCCCATGACCCTGTCGCCGGTTCACCGGTTTTCCTTCCTTGGACCACTTTTGGTAGGACCACTGCAGGCCAGTAACACCCCACAAGAGCTGCAGTTTGGGAGATGCTCTGACCCAGTGTTCTAGCCATCACAATTTGGCCCTTGTCAACGTCGCTCACCTCCTTAAGCATACACTCACCTCCTTTGCGTTATAAACGTATGGCTGATAATATTACTGTATATTATATTGCATGCTTCTTACACATGTGTAAGCAGCATTTTACAGCTCATGGTGGAGCTAGTTTTAACTACTTTACATACAATTAGGTAGTTTAGTCCAGTGGTTCCCAACCTAGGGGTCACGAGATAGATCTGATGGGTCATGAGATAATTTAAAAAAAACAAAGTTCTTCCACACAAATTTGTCATAATTAATGAAACATGTTGGGGGAGAACAAGACATTTGCTCATTTATTTTTACCACCAATATCATAAATGTCTTGGTTTGGGACTCTGAACTGTGAGCCTATTGTACACAAACAAATTCCTCTCACCTTTGGGATAACACAGCTTTTATACAAAGGAACTCTATAATCAGTGTTATTTCAAAGCAGCTTGAGAGGTTCCACCTGTAACATTTCAATACTGAAAAAACACAATGTTCATCTTGACAGCAAGTCTCATAGTTAGCCTCATAGCTTCAGAAACTAGTTCCTTGAAATGAGACAAAATAAGGAACAAATCACTGAAATAATATCAAGAAAATGGCACTTAAGGCTACAAAATGCAGGAAAAAAGCCTATTAATATTGGAACCAAATAAAATTTTCATAAGCAGATTTACCTATTCCTTAAAAGAAACATCTATGATATAGGATAAATAGATAAAAATGTCTTGTTATGACTGAGATTGTTTTGCAATAAACCTACATTTTACCAATAGCAGAGAACATTTACATGCATCATACAATTATTCTTATGTGATTCTTGCAGATTCTGCCCTAAATATATACTTCTTTTTACATAACACTGTAGGTAAATCTGATTAGTATTATGTTGCTTAATGAGTGCCGATCTGTCCTGATTGATCACAGCTGATTTGCTTTTAGAGTTCCAGGATGACATAAAGTATTTATTGAAGAGAAACATATGGCATGCTGGTGATTCTGAGCTCAATGAGACATTACATTCACTCAAGTATACCATGTGGGCCACTGGTGGTACCTGCTGGCACAACACATTCACGTACAGTATTCACAAACACATGCAGCTGAAACCCTCCACCACAGTAACACACAAAGCAACACACGCACACACACACACACACACACACAATCATCACACAACCATCTCAAACTTACACAGGCACACAATGTTTGTCAAAATGTCAATAATGTATTATTTCAGTGTTTCCCTGCTATGGCTTAACCTAACATGGTATTACAGGAGTTTTCAGCATGTTTCAGGAGTGAAGATACACATGCACACTTCGCTACACCAGTCAAGTCAATTATTATGTAACCCAATATCACAAATCAGCCTCAAGGGGCTTCACTACACAGCACACGACCCTACATTTGGCTATGGAAAAAGCAGCATGGACACATACTACTTGGTAAAGTTGTCCGCGAAATAAATAAAGACAACTTTGTGTGCAGCTGCAGTTAGTTTGTGCTTAGTAGTGATGGGTCCAGTAAACTGGAGGTGTTCCAGTCAACTAGTGCCTTGAAAGAAATATACAGCTCTGGAAAAAATTAACAGACCACTGCTAAATTATCAGTTCTCTGGTTTTACTATTTATAGGTATGTGTTTGAGTAAAATGAACTTTGAAAAATTGGGAGTGGTTTCTTAATTTTTTCCGGAGCTGTATGAACATCAGCAAATGGGTCCGCAATCATGCAAACATTTTGAGCCACAACAGCTCCCAAAATAAGATTACAATAAGTAATAGGCAACAGCATTAGCTTACTTCTAATGTCCGTGTGATACCAGAACTGGCTCCACTTTATGCTGGAGTGAGCTCTGAAATATGATGGTATGCTCAAAGGTCATTCCTGACTTTGGAAACAGCAGTTGACAAAAGAATGAACACTGAGCCTCAACCTTTAAGCAAACACGCACAAGAAGTCCTTAAAGAACCAGTAAAATACAACAACTGTACAAACTCCATCTGCTGATGAAGATATCGTGGTATGATTGTAAGCTCCAGGAAAGCTAATAAGTGAACCTTGATATGAGTTTCATCTAAGATGTATTATATATTTTGTTTAGTTTCTTTTGATGTTACATTCTAGCTTTAAATGTTTCACTAAGTTGACCCATTTGCTGCTGTTCTAGCTGCTGACGTATAGCTTTACCACTATTATTACTCAAATAAAAGATCAGCAATGTAGGCTAACAGCGGCCTATTCCATTAGACTATGAGAATATTTGCACACGTTCACTCACGTGCAGTAGGCGTGTCCAGTTGCACTGCAGCAGAAGACATGAAAGAAAAATCACACAGCAGGCTTACCAGTGCTCAAACAGTCTAAAGTCAAATTTGCCATCATTTTCATTTACAGGCCCCCCGTTGCAGTGAGTTATTAAATTAGGCTAACCCGTGGGTCTGCAATCTCCACTGCAGAATAAAGGAAGCTGGACCCATTTTTCTCCTTAGGGATGATGAAAACAAGCAATTACTCCATCAAGCTTAGTTCTGCTGAACTTAGAGTTAATCTCTCTCAATGTTAAAAAGAAGAGAGAGAGAGAGAGAGAGAGAGAGAGAGAGAGAGCGATAAAGCAGGTGCATTGTGAAATTATTTCTTAGAGCATTCTCAGTGGGAGCACACTCAAATTCATCTTCATGTTAGATTGAACAAAGCGGCCTCTGGGTAGCTTTAGCAAACAAAACTAAAGCAAAGAACAGTTCTGCCAACAGAGTTTAGTTTTTCTTGCTTGTACAAAAGCTATAGGACTGCTCTTATTAAGTTGTTGACATGCAATACAAAAATAAAGGTACATCATTCAGTGCCTCTTAAATGTTTTCCTCTTTCTTTGTATTTACCAGTTACACCAAGTTAATATTTTGAGGAAGCCTGTCATTTATTAACATACACATGCACAACCTCATTCTCGTGCACGCAATAGTATCCGCTCTCCAATGTGTTTATGTGCTTGCGTGGGTGCATATGTGTGTGCATGTTCCTGTTTATATGAATGCCATGAGTGTTTGTGTCCTGTGTGTGTATATCTGTGGGCTGTCCTTGAGCGATACTGCCCAGCCGCAGGCTCTGCAATACATTATTCAACGGCCGAAGCCTCTCGGCACACACTCAAAGGGAACCTAAACAAAGCAAAAGAGCTAAATAAGATGGCAAAAGCAGAAGTTGTCCTCTGAGTGCAGTGAAATGGGGAAATTTCCAAAGCTTACAAACAAAAGAAAACAAGAAGTCATGTCAATTTGCATTGCCATTTGTAAGATGGCTTGTTGAAAGTATTGCCTGAGGTTAGATGTTAGCATCAACGGTAGTTGGGGGTTGTGTAATACACACCTGAGTAAATATGCAGTTCTGGCCGAAAAAAATATAAGGTTTATAGTTTTGTTTTCATCCTTCTCATTGGAGCAGTATTGTACTGTATTGTACTTTTCTTCAACATTAGAAAAAAGCATGCTGTAAATGCCCCTCTCCTGTTTATGGGGGTGCACATAGAAAAGGTCAGGTCAGTTTATTGCCGGTGCTTTAAATTGAGAGCTCATGCTTTAGTGTAGACTTTCACGCGTGTGCCTATTGTCCGAGTCTGCGTCTGCATGACTATGTATATGAGACCTAACAGGAAAAGACAGCAACTGGCAGAGCTTCACTTTACTGTATGTGCCCCGTTGCTGCTCTGTATGTTTGGCTCATCACGTTCAGTTTGTGTTCATCAACTGGAGCACGGAGAGCTTTACCACAATTTGACCTGCACATTTTGGATTAAAAAGGGAAGATGGCAGATGATTGCATGCTATGATACCACAATAATTAAAATTGCCGTTGTACCGTGAACAACCTATTGGCTCAGACCCAAAACCCTTTGGTTTGTAAACAGCTCACTGTCGCTATTTGCCTGTGCTTACATCAGCCAGTCCATGTTCTTCCTGATTATATAAGCTGCCTATAGACAATAGCATGTGTGTTTGTACACCAGTGAGTAAAAGGGGAACACTGACGGAGCAGAAGCAGCTGATGATGGGGGTCATAACATCTTTTGCACGTGAGAGAAAGCAGGTCAGGATTAGGCTTTGCAACACACATGCGATGGGTGGCGACTAAATAAGGTCAAATACTAGGTTACCGTTCAGTAAAGTGTTAAAAACATTGCAGCATGTGATTCCTGATAGAAAACAAAATTTAGACACTACATTCGCAGTTGCCCAGAAGCTGTGTAACACAAAACAGGGTCAGCACTGACAGTGCTGTCATTGTAACTGATATCTTGTCCTTATTGCTCATCTTTTGTTTGTCAAGGGAAGATGGTTGAAACTACAATACATTCACACACAAAAACAATGTTTTGTGTTACTTATTTAAATATGAACTGAATCTGAAAAATCCATTTTAATATTTTAGAAAACACTACTGATCAGTGACCAAGTTTGACCATTGATCAGTACCACCAAGAGTGGTTCATTGTGTGGCACACAATGAACCACTCTTGGTGGCTCAGGCCTGAGCTGCACCGACAGACAGAGGGTATTAGTGCGACAAACAATATTGACATTGTATTTAAAAGAGACTCTGTCGTTCACGGATTATTACTACTTTGCACTTCTTTGCACTTCTTTAAGTTTTGTTTGACTCTGGTTTGTCATTGTTTACCTTGCTAGTTCTTCACAACTGGAAGAGAAGACAAAAAATATGCATTAAAGCGGTTTTGTGTCTGGAAATTAGATAAGTTGCCAGTTTTAAACAGAATCACTGGCTGGTTGAATAAATGAAACCTCGTGTCTTATGTTTGCTTGCAGCTCTGTCTGATGTATGGCCTCTGCTGGTCAGACAGAGAATAGGAGAGCCACTGCTGCTTTCTAGTGGCAGAGGAGAATAATGAACTTGGTCTGATGAACTTGAGGTTGAAAAATGCGTCATAGGCCGTGACAAAAGGAATAGGCATGCTAATACGAATACTCTATCCTTCCATCAACGGAATAAATAACTGAAGAATAGCATGGGAAAATATCTATTTTTTAATCTTTCACCTGTGTGATTTGATGATATGCAAGATATCTTGTGTTAATCAGGTTTGATTTATTTTTCCAACCTTTCCAGTGATGAGGAAGCCTCCTACTCTGATTTCTATCCCATCATCCCCGCTGACCTGATGTCCGTCAAGGAGATCCTGAATATGGACAACTTCCCTCGCCACAGGACATGGTGAGATAAAAGATCGAGAAGAATATTTAATATGGCAGATGTTTCTGTTGATCATCAACGAGGCTTGAGGGCTGGATGATATGGATAAAAGCCTCTACTAGGGTGTATGTAATTTCATATCACTATATCAATATATGTTATGATACAATAGATTTTTCTGGAAAATCAATTAGGACATTATTAACGGGTATGTTAATAAATCAGACAGGAGTGTCTGTTTCGCACAACTTTGATGCATAAATCATATAACAATTTAAGGTTGCCATGAAGAACTCCCATTGCTCACAATGGCAACCATGAGAAGCTAAAGGGATAGATGCCACAGTATAAGCAATGTGTCAAATGTATGATGGTTGACAAATATAGAAGTAACACCCAACCCTAATAAGACTGGTAAAAAGATGTCCCGATTAAATTTATTTGGCCCTAACCCTTTAATTTGGGGTACCTGGTAATTCTGCCCAATCCGATACTTATCTTTACAAAGCAGCAGAAAATATGTAATGTTAATTAAATTATAAAATATAATGGCACACCCTACTTTCTACAAGACACATGATCAAAATCCTGAAGGTTCTGTTTCAAATCTATTAAGCTCATCAGCTTAAATTATTGATCTGATATGAATGAAATTTCAACTGGAAGAATGATACGCTTGAAATTAACATGACGCGATGAGCTGAAGAGAAGATGAATCAGTCTGTTGGATTGTACAGCTTTGATTGTACAGAGTTTCTTTCCTTACAATTGATCTTTGGTTGACTACAGACGCTGGCTTGCACAGAGCACACAAACCCGACAAGAGCCAAGTTGTTTTTTGGCCTGACATCATGGAATAAATATTAATTAGCGACAGCTGACATGAACATTAGTCATTTTAACAGGCAAACGTGTCAGTCAGCAACAGCTAAAATGTTAAGATGCTACCTGAGTGTTTTTTACTGCCCTCTACTAATAAAGTATTAATATTTAATAAAAGACTTGCATATGCAGCGAATTCTGCACTGTATGTAAAGAAGAGCAGCTTTGATACATTAGTAGGCTTAGGTGGAAATAAAACAGAGTAAAGAAAGGATTGGCTTTATTTTAGCTGATACCGATCCCTTAGAATAGGTTAGGGGTTAGGGTTAGTGGGTAACACTGTTGTTCATAGGTGACAAATACTCTATACAAAAGTAATGCAGCAAAGTCTGACAATATGATAAAAACACTTTTCGAAAGCCAATGTTTCAACAAATTGAACCATGGCGCAAATTCAGATCTTCTCTATCTGCAGCTCACAATTTTCTGACATTTTAGAGACCAAAATTGATTTATTAAATCAAGAAAATGGGCTGCATATAGTTACTTGTAGCCCTACTTCTAATAGCCAAGCAAGCTTCGCAGGAAATCAGTGACAACATGGGGAAAATTCAAATCTTCTCCATCTGCAGCTCTCAGCGTGGGCACATATATCTTTATTCCTTATTTCGGATTTGAGTATTTTGTGGGTACAAAATGGCAACAACTGTGGATGGATGTCTTCTTCTTATGCTGAACCAAAGATTGTAAGCAAGCCTCTACTTCTCTCCAGAGGACTTCCTTCCTGGATAATCGGTGCTTGTCATAAAAGTCTGCCTCTCCATCAGTAGTCACCGCCACATCCTCTCTCTCCACTTTATTTGAGAAAGTGGAGTGGGTCAAGTTTCACTTGTGCTTTGGCCTGCAAGCCATTGACAGCACAAGAACGTCTATGCCAACAGAGAGTCTCAATAAACAACGTAAATCAGGGCTCTTTCTTCACGCTCATCTGTCTATAAAAGGCCAGATGGGGACTTGTCCAATCATTTGCCACCTCACGGATGTCATGAAACCAATACGCCATAACTATTCAACTCTGTCATACAGTGGACTCTTTGTATTTGTATTCTTGTACTGATGAGGAAAAGGAAGGCGTCTCACATCCTATTGGAAGAAAGAGCTGAAACGATTACTTGTATAAATTGATGGACAAAATTAATCTGTCACTATTTTGAGTCAAGTAACTCCTCAAGCATATTTTCTGGTAGTAGTTTCTCAAATGTGAGAATTTGCTACTTTTTCTGTCCTACAGTATATTACAGCAAACTGAGGATATTTGAATTTCAGAGTGTCAGACAGAAAATGACTTGGCCTGTAGTTAATTGTGATGGACATTTTTCCAATATTTTATAAAACTTTACAAACCAAGTTTATAATTGATTAATCAAGAAAATAATTGTTAATAATCCAGGACACATAAATTATATGCTTTATATGCAGGGCCAAAAAATTTAATCGGGACATCTTTTTAACAGTCTTATTAGGGTTGGGTGTTACTTCTATATTTGTCAACCATCATAAATTTGACACATTGCTTATACTGTGGCATCTATCCCTTTAACTTCTCATGGTTGCCATTGTGGGCAATGGGAGTTCTTCATGGCAACCTTACGTTTTTAAGACACTAGAAAGATGTCGGCACTTGGCTGGTAGCTGGATTTAATTTCCTGCCAGTACAACAAGTCTTATTAATGAATCAGAAACTGAGAGGATTTTGTTGACGACATGTGTGAGCCATCTTTTACTTTTAAAGTGCCTTATGATCTTGTTGCCAGGACAGGATTACTACTCAGCTGTCATGGAGAGGATGTCATAGATCTAAAAATAAGTCCCAGAATAGAGGTTTAGGTCAACAGGAAGCAAGAGGATTGTTGCCTCTTGTGACAGGATTTACTTTACCAAAGTCTCTTTTCTACTTTAGGTTTAGGGTTGTCTGGGTCATGTAGTATCTGTGTTGGGACTCAATAGCACTTCCACATTTGTAAGCTTAGCGGCAGCCTCTTTCCTGTTCTCCAATCCATCCAGAAATTGATTAGACTCTTGTTGTGTCAAAAAGGATTTGACATCTCTGGTGTGTGTAGTTCTTCATCAATGCTAAAAAGAAAAAGGCACAGAAATACAGTAGTTAGATGGATGGACCGAGGTCACAATGAGAATTGAAGGAGAAGATGGCTACTGCTAGTGGATAGAGCTGCCAAGGAAGGATAGTGATGGGGGTGGGGGAGTCACTGAGGGTGCAATCACACCCTCTTGAAAGACAAAACACATCTGACAGTAATGAGCATCAGCTGCAGTGATGTGGCCCTGCCAACTCTGCACATCTCATTACATGCCCTCTCCCATGCCACCACCACAACCCTCCATCTTGTCAGCGAGTGTCTGTCCTACCCGCTAAAGACTTAGCTCTAATTCATCGGCCTTGTCTCAACTTCAGATTTTCCACCTGTTAAAGCTGTCTACCTCTTGAATTAGCAAGGTCAATTCCCTCTGAAGTGCAATTTCTCCATCAGCACTTGCGAAAGAAGCAAGTGCTGAGACGAACATGGTGTGGATGGATATTTTAGGATGGAGGCTGGAAATCCCGTAATGCTGGAGATGATTGACTCCTCCCAGGATAAGAGAGGAAGGACGGAAGGATGAAGTTGAAAGCTATCAAGGATTGGCACACTATTTCTGGAAGGCCTGAGTGTTGCAAGATGGGGGGGCATGACATTTGTTTTGATTTGTGTGGAAATGAATGTTCTAGATCTTTGTGCTTGGTGGAAAGTGTGGCTCCGATTGGACATTAATATCGAATTTACATAATCGTTTCTCTACTATCTTCTCCTCATGTTAAGGGGTAACGTAAATTATGCAGCTGACTCATGCGTGCCTGGTTTGTCTTGGCAGGACGGGTTTGCTGTTCTTCGCACCAATAAGCAATATTAAAATTTCCATTTTGAGCAATAATTAAGTCATAAACCCTCTCATACCCACTGACTTGATGTGTTCCAGTGTTTCATTCCCTCAAGGCTTAAAATCCCTGAGCCCACAGAGATTAACAACACTGACAGACACACACTTTACTAAACAAGCCTCTGGCAGAAAAAGTCAAAACCGTATTTCTGGGCGTCTGGAATTGTTGAGTGTGTGTGGGTACACACTTGTCTGCATATGCATCTATGTAAGCACATATTTATTTGCATAGTTATTCATGCCGTTTGTTCATTTCACCAAATTATCGCAAGCATTTGTAGGGCCATTCATGCTCTAGTGGCCATCAAAGCTCAGAGAAGTGTTTGTGAATATTTAAGATTCTGTCTTCTCTGTTTGTTGTGGCAGTGTGTGTGTGTGTGTGTGTGTGTGTGTGTGTGTGTGTGCGTGTGTGCGTGTGTGTGTGTGCATGTGTGTGTGTGTGTGTGTGTGTGTGTGTGTTCAAATAATTAAGCCCTGGGGACTGTCAATCAAAGGATGGTTCAGGATACACACCCCTTTGGCGATGAGAGAGTGGAGTATTAAAACACTACATTTAAAAGGCAGACAAAATTCATGATTGTGTGTGGCAGAGTGTGTATACTTCCATGCACTGCATGTGCACAAGCGTATGAATATATTCCCAACTACAATATAACGTATACCTGTGTAAATACTATAGACTACCAGAGGGCTTCTCTGACGTCTGTAAGGGACTTCTGATTTTGTTGAACAGCCTTTACAATGAGTTCAGAAAGCAGGTTCAGAAGCCATAGAGCTGCTGGGGATTCACTGTGTTGCTTAATGACCACTAATGACCACCGAGAACATACATCTGAAAACAAACCTGGAACACCAGCCCCCAGTTACGACAATCGCCCCTAGTACCAACTCTGTCCAGAAAGAAAAAAATGAGTTTCTTCTGAGTGAATAGGCTATCACAACCACCTGCCATCTCCATGACAACCAACGTGATCAACAACACAGCAACGATTTTAACTGTCCACACCAGAAGGAGTCCTGGGGAGGGGCACATCATCGTGTGAGAGTGCCAGCACTGCATCTCTTCAAAGTGATGGGAATCAACAGTGGCAGCGAGGCTTGATAGTCCAGCGATAAAAGACCGACTGCTCAAAACCTTTGAACGTGTGTGGCAATGGTGCTCGTGTGAAATGACACGTTGGGTATAAATGGAGCAGCACCCACTGGGCATCATCACTGAGCCTTTTAAACGACAAACTGCCAAATATCACAAAACTAGCGTTTGTCTGCAAATGGACTGGGGGAGAAAGAAACATTTATGTGCCAAAAGAAATCAACGTAAAATTGCTGTTTTCCTCCTCTCGCAGGTCGACCCGTGTTGTTACAAACTACATTCAAACCTTTGTCTGAATCGCTGGCCCTGCACGCCACCTCCTCTGATGGAGGTCTGAATTGAATTCACAGCCTTCTCACTATGTTCAAGTGAAGCTAAATACTTCCGGTCTACTCTTGGTTGAAAATATTTTGTGCAGTTGAAAATAAACACGTCAAATGTGCATATTAACATACTTACTAAAATTGTTCAACAGTATTACGTGAAATGGTCATTTGGATGTTACTGCTTTTCTGTAAACTTCTTTGCCTGCAGCAATCTATGTGTCCTGTGTCTACATTCTGTATTCACCACCCTTATTAGGTAAAACAGGAAGTACAATTACACAAATAGCATATAAAACAATAGTCCTGAATATATTTTAAACTTTGTGCTGTGTTCCACCAGGGAACTCCTGAAGGACACTCTGGCTGCTGATGAAGAGCATCACAGAGACAAGTGGACCATGTTTGGGAACGAGGCTGAGAAGGTGGAGCTAGACGTGATCAGGAACATGCATTTGTTACGCACACGCGTTAACACAATGGCCCTTCGCAAGCAGGTAAAAGTCAAGTTAAGTGACCTATACCAAGGACTGCCTTGTATACCGCTTTGTTAACACAGTTATACGCTCAACCTTGTTCATCGCGTTCTCAACCATGCAACATCAAGGTTTAAGAGTTAGCAGATTAGCAGGAGATGATTTATTTGAATGCGAACTTGAGAATCAGGGATTTAAAATAACATATAACATGGAGTTTGCACAACGAGTTCATGTACTTTCAGTATGAGAACTTAACCACCAACTCTGACAATGTTATGTCATCCTTTACCCACTAAATCACTCACTGTACACGCACTTCCAATTTTATTAGCTTCTGTTCTGTCGGATTATTAACTGATATTTTGTGAGCAAATTACACTCTGTTTGGTTGTATGTTATTTGTATATTAACCAACTTATATACATATATCAGAGATAAAAATATCAAAGTTTTTTAGTGGTTGGTAGCTAAGTATATGTATTATTAGGGCCCGAGCAGGGAAACCTGCAAGGTCCCTTCTGTTCAGCACTGTAGCCAGGCTGACAGAGAGTCGTAGTTCTATTGAGCCATGTATTCCCTTGGAGCTCAGCTGTAATGACTTCATGAGCTTCTTTAATGATAAAATTCTAATTATTAGAGACAAATTCAGCACCTCCTGCCCTCAGATAATGCCTACCTGTCTTCAAGCACAGAAATTCTGGAGGCAGCTGTGAAACCTGATGTACAGTATGTGGTTTGAACTCCCCTCTTTGAAATATTCAAAAGATGACATTAAGTTTTCCGAAACATCAATTGCTTATCTTGGTATCTGAATTTGTTTTGAATACTGGACGCGCACAAAAAAAGTAAAATGAGTTTTCAAATTGCACAACTTGAAGTTGCTTATCAGATTCAAATCCAAGATTTATAAGGTTAAATGACAATATTATTTTTTTTGTATATCATTCAATATTTAATAGAGCTAACATTCATTTGTTCACATGCGTTCCTGTAACAAATACATCCATTGCTCAGTTATTAAAAAGTATTGTTATCATGACTTTACCTATTTGTGACAACCCAGTTGTTGTCCTTTCTCAGAGATGAATAGACTCAACATTTTCAAAGGTTTTCACTACATTAAAACTATTACAACCTCTTCACTTGTTTCAATATTGTCAGTTCCTGGTTCTACAAGCATCCCCC
>JAVQJF010062175.1:0-17116 GCA_036023855.1 Gadopsis marmoratus | reverse complement strand
ATTTTTTTATAGATATATATATATATATATATATATATATATATATATATATATATATATATATATATATAAACATTATTTTATTTTTTCTACAAAACCCCTGCATTTCTTCTTCATTTACCCAGCTCTACTTCGGCGTCAGTGCTTCTGCTCGCTGCGTGTCTTGTGTCTTTATTCCTTTCTCGTCCTCCCACTCCGGCTCTCCCTACAGATCTGACGGCGAAGAGCAGAGCTGAGCGGATCAGCCGCCTCGCTGCCCACTGAAGCGGCGGCTGTGTGTGTGAGACGCGTTCTGCTTTAATGAGCTATTGTTTGGCCGAGTCGCCACTCGAGGGGAGTCTGTCGCCCAGCTGACCCCTGACCCGGCCACGCTGCACAAAACCCATTCAGCCATGCCTCATCAGGGCTGTGTTTGTGTTCCCCCGCGTCTCTTTCTTGCCGCCCTTATGCAACGGGGACAAACCTTACGAGCATCTTGCAGTTAGCTGCTGGTATTTTCAGACCGTGTGTATTTCCGAGCCTCCACACGTGCTCTTATAATTGTGTGACCATGTGGCCGTCGCTCGCTGTGCGTCTCTCTCCCGCTTGATGCTTGTTTTGCCTGTGCGGTCTAACTGTCAGGGTAATTTCACACCCATGCAGGGAGTGATTCTGGACCCCCCGCCACGACCCGTCTCCATCCATCCTTCCTTCCCTCCCTCCGTCCCAGCCAATCCCCTGCGTCTGCTCCCCCCCGGTCCCTCAGAACCACCTCCTCCTCCTCCATCTTATTTTCCTCTAATGTGATGCGATCAAACATTTTCCACACCCAGACGTCATTGTCTTGACTCCAGGGCTGCGATCTGCCATACCAGCTTGTGTGACGTTGCGCAGAACAAGGCAATTACTCGATGGAGCAGCTACGAGAGTCAAAGCAGCACAGCCTGCCATGATTTGTACCCGGTATTCTGGCCAAAGTTCAGCTATATTGAACAGTAGAAACGCTGGCCTCAGCAACGTGCATCCATCGGCAGTCCATCAGTAGGCGGCTTTGGACTGGAGGAACTTCCTGTAGTTACACTGCTCTACTCTCCAAACCTGCTCCTCAGAAAGAGGCTGGGGATGGCATGTTACACAACTGATATCGTGACTGTTTTTATTAGGATGTAGCTTCTGGTAGTCTAGATAGGGTAATACTGAGAATATAGAACTATGCAGTGAGGCACACCAATGGCAGGACGGGTCAGCAGCAGACTGACAGCTGACAGAAAGCTTCCAATAAAAACTAGTGGAACCTCTTGGGTTCTCTCTTGGAAATTCTAATGAGCGTATTTCATCATTTTCCAACACTATAGACAAAATGACCAATCGTGAATATAGGTAGGAATGAATCCATAGTGAAAATGATTTTGCTTCCCTAACGAAATCCAAAGTTCTCAAAGAGGACTGAGGCCCTAATTTGCTGCCTAGTGGATACACTTTTTATTCCTCTGTACGCACAAAGACACACACTTGTCACACGTCTTGCGATCTAGTCAAACAGCAGCAGCAGGTTTGCACTAAAAAGAACATCGCTTTGGAAGATAACCACTTGACTTATCTTCAGACAGACGCTCAGATACATTTCTGCAAAGAGAGGAGGCTGTAAAGTGGTTTCTGTCGCCCATCACTTATGTCGCAAATGTCACATTAGGACGGGAATGTTTTCACGGCCAGTCTGGAGAGGAGGAACGACTGCAGCGGCCAAAAGCAGCCAAGGCTGGAAACCTGTGGGAAGATAACTCTCAGGCCCATTTTCTATTAAGGACGTGTATTTTTTTTTTTTTAATCTTTCTTCTTCTTTGCCAGGTGTTTTTGTTTTTGCAGTGAAGATCCTGTGCACACACCCAAACCACAACATCCACCCTCCCCCTCTCTCTCTCTCTCTCTCTCTGTTTTACGGGACAGGACAAGGTCACGCTCTGCTCCACCCTTTACAGTAGTACAGGAACACGACACTCCACACACACACACACACACACACACAGGTACGTGCACGAGGTTCAGCTTACCTCTCCTTCGACAAAGCCTCGTGGGAAGAGTGACATCATCCCCTCTCTTTCTTCGCAGCTGTCCATCAAAGTAGACAATGAGGTCATAGGGTTGAACCCCCTCCCGCTACGAGTGCCTGCCTATAGCGTAACGCAACAGTTTGTACCTAGAGTGTGCATCCTGGAAACAGGCCTTCACCTTGAGTGACTTGGAGCGAGTGCAACAGCACGGCAAACCTTTTTACGGAGAGCAGTTTGAAAAAGAGCGATTGGTGCGAGTCGAGGAGGAACGTGATCCTCGTGTCAAACAGCGGCGGTTTCGTCCCGGAGGGAAGCTCGTACTGTAACAAACACAATTGCTGCGGGTCTACAAGCAACTCTGTGAACTTTATTATTCACAACTGGTTTTAGGTACCTTGAAAGTGCTTGATTTGTACTCTGTACGAACCCTGCATACTGTACAGGCAGAAGAAGTAGTCCTGGTGCAGTAGCTGGGATGTCCCGATCAGCCAAGCAAATGTGAAAAGACTGCTGCTCTTTTATAGGAGTTGGCGCTGGAAGTTCGGACGGGCGTATTGCGATGATGCCGCCTTTGTGTATTGCCCTTACGAACCAGGTGTAAACAAAGCTAAACGTGTGTACAAAATACTTTTAAAAACGGTATCTTTTTATTCCTGGGAAGGCCATTTAATAATCAATGTATATCTTAAAATATTAATACATGTATGTATTTGTCAGGGTTCATACAACGTCTTGAAAGTGTTTCATCGTCGCCATAATATTTGAAATGAAGCGATGCCGTCATCACATTTGTTTGTCGTCTCCTGGAATCCATAGCAGCGATTTAGTGATGATGATAAAGGATTCGAGTGTCTGGAAATTGTTGGTTTTGGTACCTTGAAAGTGCTTAAAAGGTTCTCGAGTTTGACTCCTAACGAGCTGCACGTGTGTTTGTGTCGTGTATGCACACGGTTCTCTGTTATCATGCACATCTCTCAGTTGTCATTGATTATTTGAATGTACCGATGACGAATGCTGTTGTCCTTTTTTTTTTATTGTTTTTCAGTGATCTGAACGGAAACAACCTGACAGTCATCAGCAAGACGGACTTCTCCGGCCTCAGACACCTCAGAGTCCTGTAAGTCGCAGCCACGTTCACTCCGTCAGCTACATGTAAACCTACATGTTATCCAGAGCAACTTTAAGTTAGATACATAACAGATACAGATACATTTCTGGAAAACAAGGAGCCCTCACCCCCTCTCACAGCTGTCAGGCTCCTTGTTGACAGGACAGCAGCTTGTCTGTGTTCAGCTGCTGGTTTCAGGCCCGGTGGCGGCGTGGGAATCGCCGCTGTGCCGCCAGAGGGAGCAGAACGATGCTTTAGCTCAGCAGCGACACGTGAGCCACCCAGAGGTGCTTGCGCGGTGTCGGTGTCAGTCAGATTTACAACAGGGGAGGGGCTTTACCTGTGACCTTTTGACCTGAAAGCACAGTGCCCTCTGGGAGAGGCTGCGCTGATGGCGGCTTCCTGTGTTAACCTGAGGACTCGGACTGCACTGAGCTGTCGGTGATGGACACGAGGTGTGAAAAGGCTGACGTGCCAGGAACTAATGACGTCTCCGGAGGCCTGCTCAGAGCAGATTAGCAGCCTGCTGGGGGCCCGGGACTCGTTGCCGTCAGGAGGGTATTGAGTGCTACACCGGTGGTTTCTGATGTGGGGGTCTGTGGAGTGCGTTTGACAAACGTACAGATCCCAGCAGCAACTGTGGGAGAAATAATGTGCGTCGGGGTTTTGTTTTTTCAGTGTGATTAATTGATTGCACTTTGTCTTTTGTGCCTTTTGCGTCGGATGGTGCACAGCCTCAGCTTAATTATTTAGTGTGCAGACGTTTAAAATTCATGCAGTTTGTTTATAAAGTCTCCACAAAATAATGAAGTGCTCTCGCCGCCCTCTTGCCATAATTAGTTTACAGTCATTTACTCGGTGCGCTGATGTCTGTTGCCAATACGTCCTAATATATGATATTTTACTACGGAGAAACACTATATGCTTGGATAACGTTTTGGCTTTTTATTTTAGGAAAATAGTCTCTGACTCGATTGTACGAGTCGCATTCGTGCTTGAAGTGTGTTTTAACGTTTTCTTTTATTTCTTTGTCTTTTTGTTACTGCAGCCATCTGATGGAGAACCACATCAGTGTCGTTGAGAGAGGAGCTTTGGATGAGTTGAAGGAGCTGGAGAGACTGTGAGAGACACATTCATACAGATACAGATATACATACATGCATATGCAGTAGGCCGAAGGTGGCATTTCAACGGGTTTATTCTTTTTCTCCATTCAGTCGCCTCAACAAGAACCGTCTCAGCCAACTTCCAGAGCTGCTGTTTCAGAAGAATGAAGCCCTGTCTCGGCTGTGAGTACATTCTCCAAAAGGCTCTGCGCACTTTCTGTCCCTTTGCTCTCCCCCTCCTTACCCTGCTCCCTCTGTCGTACCCGCTGCAGTATTTTTGGTGCAGATCACAGGTTTATTTGGGCGCCGCGAGTCCACGACAGCAGCCAGTTGTTGCGGACAGTTGGCACACGGCGTCATTCGCTACGTGTCGTCATCAGTATTTATAATATTATTTATGTTAAAATCATTTCAAATATGTTTGAGTTTTACAACTCGAGCAAAGGACAAGAAACACTAGTGATATCACAAAAATTGCAATAAAATGGAAAATTAGTGACTGAAAGAGTCGCTATGTCATTACCCATATTTCAGTGTAGAGCCACAACTTTGCAGTCCTCGTTACACCTTTTCATCCGTTTCGGAGCTTTTTCTGCGCAAACTGCAGCCTACAATTTAGGTTATTGGATTTAGGAGATTTGCATTACGCCCCTCAAAGCCTGAACTGTGACTGTTCTGCCTTTGTGATGAGTTTTACCCTCATGAGGGCATTTTTATTCAGGTAGAATTACTGTATTTTTGTACTGCGTCTGTCTTCTGTCCTTTTGTTGGAATATCAAGATGCATTTGAATTCATTTATCCTACAACTTAAAACCCCCAAAATGAAAATGTTCAGCTTCCTACACCCCAAACACACGCCTCCAAACTACACTCTGAATTGGCACTCTCTGACAATAATCCCACACTGTTTGCAAAATTCCAGGAGGCCAGTTATTAAACAAGCATTAATATATTTATCGGATATCTTGCAGTGCTACATGTTGGGAACGCTGCGCTGGAGCTGGCGTGTTTTGACCCGTGGTGGCGCCTGATATTGGCATCCACGCATACAGCGAGTGTGTGCAAAGTAAAGGCACACTTGTCTGTCCACTGTTTGACTGAATTTCCTGTTTTCATGGTCAACCATTCGGCGATAGCTCTCCCCACTTGGGAGAGGTTTGCCCTCGGGTTGTCTGCCCTGATGGGAAACCTCTCCCATGTGCCCTGCGCAGGTCAGGTGAACGTGAGCCTTTCACAGAAATCAAGTGTCGCCACTGATCAAATGCTCAAATGCTACTTTAACAGCCAAGGGACAGTATTGACTGGTATGAACAAACATTTTCCAGTGTGAGTATTTATTTTCATTGTGATTTAGAAAATGGTCGGCGGACCACCTGGGAAGTTGAGTATCGCTGCCCTACAGTATGTCCCCTGCACATTACACCATAATACAGTTAATATCTCATAAATAGATATCTTCAATTACTGATATTTGTTTGGTTTAAAGTAACAAACCACCACATACACAGAAGAGTAGCCGAGACATTCTCTGCTGCTTCAGGCTGCGTGCTTGCTAGTTTTCGTATCAAAAATTGACCCATTTTTTTTTTCTCACCTAGAAAACACTGCAAATAGTCTCCCCCCGGACAGCAGACGCACCACAAATCAGTTACAGAGTCCCACAGGAGCAGCAGGCACAGTCGAGCTTTAATCTGACAACTGAACGCGCACACACGGCTTTTTTCTCTTGTTTAATAACCGAAAGCTTGGAACTCGGTTGGTTCCCGCACGCTGCCCCGAAGTCTTTGTTATTAATGTATGTTTGTAGTGCAGGATGGGGAAAGTGTCTGCCACTGCCTGGAGACGCCTGGATACACACATCCAAACACTGCCGGGGAGAGAGAGAGGAAGAAAAGCAAACACCGCACAGCTCTTTCATTAACTTTTCCCAGTGATTGATCCGTTCATGACAGTGGTGTGTTATTATACATGCGTGCTTGTGTGCGATGGGTTTAGCGGTTGACACAGAAAAATGCAAATAGACACTTAGTTTTCCTCGGAGCCCAGAGGGAGCGACGTGGATAACAGCCATGAAAAATACAACTAATAGGCGGGAAGGAAGGTGGCGGTGAACAAGTGGACGTGTCTGGGTGTGTGCGTGTGTGACAGGAGGACAGAAGTATAAATGGTGATAAATAGTGACGGAAGGCGCGTGTGTCCGTCTGTTCTTGTGGATGTCTGTGTGTCCTGGTTATTTGCCGTTTGCCTTTTTTTCCATTTTGGCAATTTCACACACTCTGGCTCCCATCAGGGAATGCCGAGATGGATTTGGCATTTTCGATCAATCAGCGCGCGCGCACACACACACACACACACACACACACACACACACACACACACACACACACACACAGTGCAGAGCCATTAGCACTACCTCCAGCAGGACTGATTTCTTTTCCTCCCGCTGTGTTGATGGACTCATTAAAGCCTGATGTCACTTGGAAACACACACAAACACACACACACACACACACACACTTGGCTGCATTCTTCCCTCTTTGGCCAAATTACCTTACCTTACTACTTCAGTCACTCTTCAACTGCATTCCTCTCTGCACAGATCCATCCCTCCTCCCCCCCTCAAATTCTTTCTTTTGTCCCTGTTTGATATTCAAGGCTCTCGTGGTTTGGGTTTTTGTCTTTTTACAGATATCTCCCTAAACACGACGTTAAACCGACTTTCACCCACTTTTTATGTCCTCGCACGTCTTTAGGCCAATTCACTGTTGCCACAGTCATGCTTTTCGAAAAACTAGCCAGCTCGCTAACATGACATTACATGGCACGCGAAGAAAGAAAGTCCACATTTGTGCTCGGAAATAGTTGCAAAAATACAGAGAAATTGCCAAACTTCCAAGACAACAATCCATCGTCATAGATTATATAAGGAGATAATTAGTAGTATAAGTACTCGAATATTGAGTTAATGTAATGGCTACATAGCCTGCTCTCAATATTTCACAAAGACCAACCACAGAGCAGTAAGGCCACATCCAGCCAGTCCCTGCTCTTCCTTCAGCCTGTCCACCGAGGGAAAGCTTCCCCAGTGGTTATCTGTGTTTGTCCTCTCCGTCGGTCACGTCCTTCTTTGCCTCGTCGCGTTTAAGAATTGTTTGTTTGGGTATTCATAAAAGTAATTCAAATCATTTTGGATATCATCCACAGACATTGACTCCCATTTAACCCCCCCTCCCCCCGCAAAAATCTAAATCAAAACACAAACCTCAACCCAAACAAAGCCATGGCTGGATGGACCCCTGATGAAATTGGACCTGAATGGACTCGAGTCCAGAAAAACACTCACACAACTCCAGTTCATATATATCATTTAAAGCCCATTACTCTTGCACGTGTTACCCGATCCAGCTCTGAACCGGTTGGCAAGACCTCTGATTAAAACAAATGGATTCTTAACACTTTGGTCACCCCGTCCACCTCAGCTTTGCAGGAGTCTGAATGCTGCTCCCCTGTAAGCTTTTGTTGGAAAAGGTAGTCAGGTTTGGCAATCAAAGAAACCCAAACATGCACAGTGTGCTCAAATAAAGCTTACAGCCCTAATAAAGTTTCATGTTGACGTGACACCAGTTGCCATATCAACACCTGATCTATGTTAGGAGGCGTCCTGTGGTGGATTTCTGGCAGATTAATCATCCTGATTTCAGCTTTCTCCTCAGTCTCTGATTGACCGACGCCCTCCGTTTCCTCTGTGCCGCTCTCTTGTTGCTTCATCGCCTTCCTTCTCTTGATTTTGTAGACTCTCGTCTCTCCCTCTCTCCAGTCTTTTGTTGGCTCTGTGTGGTGGTGTTGAAGGGTTCGCTCCACACCCTGTAACAGTCCTTTTGTGTGTTGTGATAAACCCCAGAGGCTGCCTGAATGAGTTTGCGTTCGTGAACCAGGGTGCCCCCTCCCAGCTCCTCCCTTTAGCCCTGGGGAACGCAAGAATTATGGGAGCGTAGCTAGATGTCTCGCACACAAGCTCACCTTGACCTGGAGGTGAACTGCGTGGTTGGCCAGTCGAAACAGAGCTTCAGCAGGTATGCGTTTGGCTGTGGATCAACAGCATCTACTCCTTCAGAAAAACAACTTGGCAGAGTAGTGCCACTTCCGGTCAACTCTGGGCTTTGTAAGGAGCAAACAAAGCAGTCACCTGAAAGTACATACAGCAACATAAAGCTGGAAAGCCAGTGCACCGTGCAAAGCCCTGAATAAATATGTTGATGTTTTTGGGTGGAGCCAGCACAGATCTGAATGTGGTGCTGTTTGAGGAGGGTGCTTGTGGTGCCATGTGGACCTCTCGACCACTAGTAGCGCTATGGAGCAACGCTGTTATGAGCGAGTTTTCGTTTTGTTTGTTATACACAAGAAATGCACCAGAAAAAATGTCAGGAAAGAAGAAGTCTGCCACCCAACGCAAGCACGGGTGCAGACAATGCAGGTTTTTGAAATATTGAAAAGAAATCTGCAGATATTTTATGTGCGGGGGCGGGGTCTTAAAAAGTATTAAACGTTTTTAAATTAGTTTAGCAAAAATGAAAACAATTAATGCTGATTTGCACGACTGCCTTGAATCTATTAGGGGCTGCGTTCGCTGCCCCATAGCCTGACCTGCACCTCCCCAGCAATGCGATTGCTGCGCTTGGTAGCATCGCATCTCCTCCGCCGCACGTCCCAGGTCTCTCAGTGGCCGGACCAGCACAGAACATTCCGCTTCCTTCTGCCTCAATCGGCTCAGTGGTCGTACACAAAAAAAAACCGTGTTGTTCGTTTTTATTTATAGCTCCAACCCAAACATGACCTGCTCCGTTTCAGTCGCCATTGTTTGACGTACACGAAGAAACCCGGAAGAAACTCAGCACAGTGGCACAGACGCAGTTTGAATGCTGACGACGGCGAAGGCCCGAGTGAATAAGAGCAGTCGAAAAGCAAAAAGATGTGCGCACAAAATACGTATAATATTGTAGGAAATGAAACGTGTGCGTGCATGATTTAATGTATGTCTTTTCACGTGTGCCCTTGCGGTAACTGTAACTTTACCATCAGGCACTTTGTCATTAGGCAGAAAGCCAGGGCCGTCCTCATTAGTGCACTTGATTGGCATCTGAATGCGACTAATTAACGTTGCGAAGCCGACAGAGACGGTTAAGCAGCTAACCGGAATGTGACCTCGTGTTTACCTGATTAATTTACTGGGAGAGAGGAAAAGTGTGCTGGAGTGATGTGTGTGTGTGTGTGTGTGAGAGATAATTGCTTTTATTTGCATTTGCACAGTATATTTGTCTGTTTGTGTGTGTGTGTGTGTGCGTCGGCGTGCTTGCATTTACTCATGCGCAGTAGTGTAATGTTGTGTTCTTGTTTGTCATTAGGTGACATATTTATTTATAGGTGTGTGTGCGCGTACATGCATTAATTAATTTTGTGTTTGCGTATGTGATAATTCTGCATTAGTGCACTTTCTCTCTGTCTGCTGGCTCACTGTTTGCCTGCGCCCTCTGGTTGTTAATGAATAATCATTTCGATGCACTGGCACTACTTTGGTTACGCTAAATTTGTTTTGAACTAGTTAATTCAATGTAAAAATAGCCACCACAGATACTTTTCTAATTTTAAAGCCAGCCTGTGTAACGTTTGCATAAAGAAATGACATATTATTCTCATTCAAATGAAAAGTTGCATTCATGCGCACATTTTAAATCGCCTTGAGGCAAATTTGTGATTTTTAAAATTGGGCTATGTAAATAAAATTGACTTGACTTGACATAAGCAGTGACAATCACCCTGCATGTAGATGTGGGAGGTGTGCGGTGTTTGCTGAAAGCAGCAGCAGAAGATGTAAAATGTTGATTCCAGCTTTGGGACAGGGTCCAGTCTTCATATTGTGCACTTTTGTTTTCGTTGCTCTGGTCGGTTCTGGGTATTTTGGTCTGCGCCCGTATGTAACACCCCTTGGAAAGCGAAAATGAACTGAGAGGTTGCAAATCGGTCCTGAGATGCTGCAGTAGAGCTGCAGAGTTGGGTGTTAATTTTCTGTGGGTTTGTCACTGCGAGCAAACACTTTGACTCAGTTCTACTATTAAGAATGTTGAAAGTATTTTGCATTGTGCTATTATTATGTTCTAATGGTGCTGTGGAGGAAGAGTGTCTGCTTTAGCAGATATGCCTGCGTGTGTTCATTCAGTCCATTTGCACATGCATGCATTTCTGTATTTACATTATCTACCGGGCTCAAATCCATCATCGCAGAACACACACGAGCAGGATTTTCCCAGAATTTTAGCTCCCTTACAGCTGGGACCGTGAGACGCTCCCTGCTGTTTGTGGTAACGGCTTCACATTGGGTAACAGGGTCTGTGGCGAGGACAGACACCATCACTCCCTTTGCAACAACCTCCTCCTGTTATTCTTTAGCCTGGAGAGTGTGTGTGTGTGTGTGTGTGGGAGGTCAGGTCAGGAACAGGGATTTCTCCGGTCACAGTGAGAGCGGAGGGGAAAGCATGATGGGGAAAAAGACACACAATCACTTTTCATAGATTGGCACCAAGACAAATATTAAGGAGAGACAGCAGACAATCACATTCAGCTCTCACACCTCTGTCTCCATCGTTTTCCTGTCCTTTCCCTCCTCCTCATCTCTGTCTTTCTTCATCCACCTTGTTGTTTTATTTCCCCTCCACCACCTTTCCCTTATCCACACGTGGGCATTTTCCACTAAGGAGAGAAGAGACAGCAGGGAAGGGAGCGAGGGCGTAGGAAGGGATGTAGAAAAAGATGACGCGGCCACCGGCGTCTTGATGGATGGGAAAGAGAGACGAAGTTGAGGAGGGAGAGGTGAAAGAAAAGGAAGGAGGAAAGCTGAGGGAGAGAGTGAAGAACGGGTGGAATAAAGGACGGGGAGAAATTCTGGGAAAATATGAAGGTGACAAGAAGAACAAGGGACAGAGCCGCTTCATGAAAGAAAAGAGCAGCATAAAAGAAGGATTCACACTGGAGAAGAAATATTGAAAGGATAAAAAAGACATGAAGTAACGATGAAGATGGTTACCGTACTTCCTCAGATAGCAGCCTTTATTTAGCTGAACTGCAGAAGGTACCAGGCCTTTTCTAGGCTAATAACCAAATAAGATTTGCCGTGGCAACCCTAAATACAGAAACAACATAAACCTCCAAGTTTCACTTTATCAAATGAAAAAGTAACAATTTTGTAGTAATTAAGTAACTATAAAACTATTTCAGCTCTTGAAGCTGCAGCACTGTGCACAGCTGGCATGGTTACCGCACATATACCATCAGCAGGGAGTCGCACACGGGCTGCATGTGGCCTGAACGGATGCCTCGACCGGACCTGACAACACACACACACACGCCAGTTAGAGGTTAAATCTACATAAAGGTCATTAAGAAGCGAGATCACTGCCAGCAAGATTACAAGCCTGAAAATGTATTTTTACTTTGTTTGTCACAAGACACAGAACGGGAGGAGGGAGATGTTCTTGCAGAGCAAAAGGAAGTTTCTGAAGTCAGCTGCCCATTTTTCCTGCTTCAACACATCAACCTGGAGGACAAAATGTTCACTTGCTGCCTCATATATCCCCCCCCACTGACCGGTGCCATGGTAACCAGATAATCAGGGTTCTTCACTTCACCCGTCTGTGCTCATAAAGTTATGGCCGATCAGTGTAAACTTAAAAGCTGTTAATTTCAACAGTAACAGGGAAACAGCAGGAAAGGTCACCAGCTGGATCACTGGTTAAAACAATCATAAGCATCAGTAACCTGCGTTTGACCCGTATTTGCGGGGGAAGGAGGCACAGAGAGGCGACGAGTAGAAGACGAAGAACGGAGCGAGTGGGAAAGTTTACCTTTCTCACCCTCCGCCGTGAGCGGGGAGGGGGAGGGATGGAGGGAGGGAGGAGGGGGATATTGGAGCGACAGGAGAGACGGCGGAACAATGGGAGGATGAGGAAGAGCGAGGAAGGGCCGAGAAGGGGGGGGGTAGGACACGGGCACAGCAGATGACAGAACGGATCAGAAGATGAATAGAGGAGATAGCAGGAGAGAGAGCAAATATTACTACTACTGTCCACACACACATCCAGCTGTGACCAGTCTGTGTTTCCCTCCCGTAAACATCATGTCCAGCCTCCTGGTGTCCTGGCAACAGACATCTTGACAACCTGATGGGAAAGCATCTTTAATATATGAGAGAGAGAGAATACATGTATGCTGTAAATGTAAAGCCTTTATATGAGCATAAATTAATGTTCATATACATTATATTTTTCATTTGACCTCTTACTGATTATTCATTATTAATGACGTTAATTGGTGTTTGGTTTATATATGTCATTTATGTATGTGCAGCCTTGTTGAAATACCGTACTTCCTCAGATAGCAGCCGGGGGCCTTTATTTAGCATGACTGCAGCAGGTACCAGGCCTTTATCTGAAGCAGGCTTGTATTAGAGGCAGGCCTTTGGTTCTAATTCCCTCTGCTTGATGAGTAGAATTGGTCATATTTTAGTACAAAGCCTCATTTTGATTTGCTCCCGTTTTCCCTGTTAAAGTTACTGCATCACGCTGTTACTCAACACTTCCTGTATCAGTTTCAAATTAAAAGCCTTCTTTCAGTGGACCGAACCCCTTAACCTTAATTTCTTAACAAGGCTTTTATTGTGTAACATTTGCAGGAAACGCTTGACATTTAGCTGCTCCCACCTTGTGGCGCTTGTAAGTCACTACATCATCCAGTTTGTCTGAGACGTAAACACGCCTGCAGTGACTGAAATCAGACAATAACACTTTAGATGATTAAACCAGAACAACAGTGTTGACAATAGCGTGATTATGTTGTTGAGTTTATTAAATTAAAGCGATGGAAATATACTACGCTAGTTAGCGTGCACATAATATGACAACCAGCGGGAGTTTATCCAGCCTTGTTGTTTCCCCGGCCTTTATTTGATTGTGTCGACCACACCCCTGGCAGTTACTGGATTTTATTTGACGACCGCTTTTTATTTAAGGAATCTCGTTATATAAATCATCCCAGTTACCAGAATTTACAGCTTCACCACCTGGTACTTTACCGCCTGGTTTTGTCTATGTCCTCCCTTTTCTTTGTTGCATCGTATTTCAGTTTGACTTTGGAAGTGAATTGACATTATATACTATGTTTATATTATATACATTATACAGTACATTTACTGAGCATATGCTGCATTCACATGGAATCAGGCAAACTGTAGACGGTAAACTCTTTTTCAGACAAAAAAGAATGGATCCACCATGTGCAGTTGTCCTTTTACTGTGCATGCTGGAAATGGATGAATGACCTCATGTTTTGGAGGGAATTTAGGTTTTAGAGGGAATTTAACATTTGTTTTACGTTTGCAATAGAGTATTAAAAGTTGCATTTTATAGCTGCATGCATTACTTGAATCATTAGATAAGATAATGGACAGGAAATAATATATTATAAATTCCAGCATAAACGAAAGGTATGATGAAATACCCTACATGTAAAATACACTTAAACTAAGGTGTTATTATTTCCTTTAGCTCTTTATTAAGGACTAAAATGGCACTGCCTTTTCCTGTGGGGTGCCCATGTATTAGCATTTAGTTGTTAATGGACAGCCTGTGTTATACTGGCTGCATCTAACGCTATAATTGTTAGTGCTCGCTTGTTAGAGCCAATTAGTTCAGATGGCAGCGGCTCGCAAGGTGATGCAAAATGACCTCAGAGCGGTCCAAGCATAAAGGGGAGGTTCATGGACACGGGTTGAGCATCTTCTCTGCCATGTGTGACGCCGTTGATTAGACTTTTTACCGAAACTCGCTGCTTTTATTTGTCAAGCTGGCAAATCTTTACCTGTGAACAACATTCACCATGTTTGATTTTTCTGTTCAGCTCCATCCATCCTGCCCAGTGTGCTCTGTGCTCTGTTCTCTGCCCCAAACACGTGGATTTATTCTCCCCGCGGTCGCCATGTGGGCAGCTAATATTTTGGATGTCCCACAATCGTGTTTTTTGTTTTTCCCAAAGAGAAAAGCCCTTTGCACGAACGTGAGCGTTCTGAGGCTTGAAACGTCGCTTGAGATGGTTAATCCCTTCAGAGATTAACATCACCTGTCATTTTACCGTTTTCAAAGCTGCTGCATGTTCCATCCGATCGCCGATTCCGCTTCAAACCGAAACTTTGACAGCACGTTCTGAAAAGGCGTCCAGCTGTGTTCCCTGAAAGGATTCAAACTTTGAAACCGCATGCTGCCGTGTTGGCTGAGCTCTGTTTTCGGCCTCTTTCTTTGTACCGCAGATAAATAAATAATTTGTGACACACAGAACCAAAGTCCTTTGAACAACATTGGTTTTCTTGCCGCTCACATCCGTGACTGGACATAACGCTTGCTGGGAGTAAACGGAGGCAGACAGACAAAAATCTGCGGCTAGTTTGGTTCACTGGCCTTGAGCTCTCTTTGAAATGAAGCAGAAACACTGAAAGCACAACTGGACTTCATCTTTTCCCCTCTGTCTCTTTCTATCAGGCCTCCATGTCTCTCTCCGTCTCTATCACCACAGCAATCCCTCTCTTTCTCTCTGCCTTCTCTCTCGTTTCTCATTTCCTCCTTCCCGCCCCTTTATTATCTTTATTTGATTGCCTCCCTTTTCCATCTTTCAGCTCTACTCGTCTCTCAGTCCATCCACTTCCACCGCTCATCTCGGTTTTGGCGGCGGGATTAAGCAAAGTATCCCAACTTGCTCCTCTCTTACATTTTGTACCCTTTCAGTTCAGTGTCCCGTACCACCTCACACATGTTCGCTCTGTCTCTCCATCAGCTTGTCTGGCTTGACCTCTGTCACTCTGTATATCCCTCATCACCTCCTTCATGTCTCAGACTCTGCGGAGTTTTACGCTTCAGCAACACAGCGATGCCTCTCTGCGTTTGTCGCAGACCTCAGACAGTGCCAGGTTTAGTGTATTTTATTTTTCTTGTGCTGCTGTATTGTATTTCAAGCTGTTTTGCCGCTTTTAGCCGCTGACCTCTCCGTGAGACTTCCTCTGGTTTGGCCACGCAGAGGAGACCTTTGGTTTACCACGGAACCGTTGACCGAAAGAGAGCTGCAACGGACAGAGAAGGGAATGCCCGGATTGATTGGACACAGATTGGCCTTAGAGACCGACAGACCAGCCGTAACCATGGAGGCAACCATAAAGACTGTGATGCTCAAACTCCAAATTAAATTGTTGGGTGGATCAAAAATGGAGCGAAGCTTTTCCATTCTTAGATACCTCAAAATTAAACTTAAAAATTAAACAAAGTGTTAATAAATGCAGTAACAGCAGTTCAAAAAGTGCAATATCATCACATCACACATCAACAGTCACACAAAATCGGCCTTTGAAGGCGTCAACAACTGAGTGATTTCACTTGGATAGAGGATACAGGCTCGCCGCCGTGTTCTGCAGAGAAAACCGTAATTCTTCAAAATAAAAACAAAGACTAATGCTTCAGGTTCTGTGATACATTCGGTTGTGCAAGTTCCATCTGCTTTCACAAAGACACTGTGTTGAGGCTGGACGTGAAACCGTACATGTGGCTCTATCGGCAGCGTGGGCCCCAGTAAGTGGCTGCTTCCTTCGCTGCCAGGCCCTCTGGTTCGACCCTGACGTTAATGGAGTGTGTCTGAGGTCCTCCAGGGGAGCCAGAGATGATGTACATCCTCCTCTGCGGTCTGTTTGACAGACACACACACACACACGGTTTTGCTTTTATCAGTTGGGCTCTGTTGCCGTCGTCTTTCTGTTCCGTATGTCCGTCTTGTCGGTAGTGAAGCTGGCCAGGTTGCAGCCTCCCGGGTCTCTGAGCAGCCTGGTTGCTGCATTGCCTCCAGACTGGGGGGAGATCTACATTAAGATGAAGAGGAACCGGTGTTTAGATTGGTATGGAACTCCCTGGTAATGGTGCGGATCAGATGTGGGCTGATGGTGGATGACCCGGCACAGAGACCGGAAACACACACGCACGAGTATCTAAAAATTAAAACGTTTGTACAATGCTGTAAATTCATATGGCGTAATGTTGTGTATAAATGTTTGATTTTCAGACTGTTTTAAGATGTGTATTTTGGCTGCAACAGATTTGGTTCCTTATCGTCGGTGCGCTTTAATGGCATTAGCAATACAACAACACAAAAGTGCCATGGCATCGTTGACTAATCAGATTACGGAAATAAAAAAAAATTTGAATTCATAAGTAACAAAATCTTTGTCCTTGTTTTTCAGGGACCTGAGTGAAAATTTCATCCATGCCATCCCAAGGCGGGCCTTCAGAGGATCCACGGACCTCAAAAACCTGTGCGTGAAATATGTATATGTGTATATCCAGTTTGTACGGATGGATTCGTGTAAGATGCTCCAGGGTGCTTAAACTGATTGATCAGTCGATTTAATAACTAAATAACTGAATCTGCATCATCCTGGGTTTGCGTTCTTTTTGTTACCAGTCAGCTGGATAAAAACCATATCAGCTGTATAGAGGAGGGGGCGTTCCGAGCGCTGCGATCTCTGGAAGTACTGTGAGTGTTCTGAAGTACTGCAGTCACCTGTGTTATTATCCTGATGCACTTTGTCTTTCTTCTCACAATAAAACAACACTTTCATGAGATCTGTCTAAACCCTTTCTACACTATTTTCTTCCCTCCCTTCTTTTCCTTGCCCTCCCTGATATTTCTCTCTCTCTCTCTCTCTCTCTCTCTCTCTCTCTCTCTCTCTCTCTCTCTCTCTCTCTATCGCTATAACTATCAAAATCAAAAAAACACAAAAAAAACAAAAAAA
>JAVQJF010062169.1:0-52227 GCA_036023855.1 Gadopsis marmoratus | reverse complement strand
TGGTATGTGTAGTTTGGCAAACATGAGGCAAAGAGAAAGGACTCAGACTGAGGCTTCTATTGATGAGTTGTCACACAAAGTCACACTACTGCTAAGTTATGTGTGTAGGTTAATGGCTTCCACTTTGGAACGTGTCAACTCAATCACCAGGCATTCTCATTTTGCATAAAACAGGCAAAATGTGCCCCTGCCTTCAGCCCCCCTACTCACATCTTATTTCTGACAATAAAGAGGATGGGGGAGCAGGGGCTTGTTTCCTCACAATATGCTTCTTAACGTTTAATGCTTCTCTTCATAATATATCAGTTATAGCTATAACTATATACCTGTATAAATATATACTACTGTACAATAAATGGTATGCATTTAAAGTGGAAGGTATATCTGCCCTTTGTCCCAAGTGAAATCTGACTATGTGGACGTGACATGACATAGTGAATGTGCACATATGCAATAATATCAGGTCAATCAATTCTCACTATTTCAACACACATGCTTCTTTTACTCTCAATTACATTATTGTTTGGAGAATTGGTTTTTTGATGGTTGAGATGAGACTATCTTCCCTGCAAATACTGTATTGCTTGTCTGTGCAGCAGCTTATTACGATTCATTTATTTAGGCTGCGACCTCTAGTGGCCGTAGTAATTATGATGAGTCTGTCCGCCCCAGAGACACAAGTGCATAGGTCGTCTGTGAAAGCAGCTTATTATGACCCATGTTTACACTTATTGTTAGGCGGTGACCTATAAGTGTGCCAACTTCCCCATAGGGAGGAGGTCGGATGGGTCAAACATGAAACGTTGTGGACTTATTTTAACTTGCGTAACCTATGTATCTTAAGATATGTAACTAACAGTTATTTTAACCCAAACCACAAGCTTTTCCTGCCTAACAAAGTAGTTTTGGTGCCTTTACCTAACCAAACTGCACCGTTTCAACATTAACCACATGTTGTTACCTTGATGACAAAGGTCCAGTAGGCCTATATACTGTATGTCGTTTTGGGAGTCAATGACAAACGACCTATTCTGTCATTTCATTTAGGCTGGAGGACTTGTTTGTTTCTCCACACTCGGCTCACTTTTTCAGGAGCTCCTTTTGAACTGGATGCAGAATTTACGTGGATGTTAGAATCTTTCTCTGTTGCCAGCATCCCATTTCTCAAGTCACAATTAATAGCTCTTAATCAGAAGTACTGATACTACTGGTATAGTCTGTGCATGGATGTTCGTGTGCGCACATCTGTAACTGTCTGCTGTTTTTGTCTCCTGCCCAGGTGAAGATGTGTACATCAGCTTGTATGGGGCTTGCGAGGAACTGAACATCCATCTTGAGTCGGACTCTGTCCTGTTGAAGAAGACTTACATTTACCTGGCCAACGTAGAGACAGTGTCCCTCACCAACAGGAGTGATATCCCTCTTCAGTACTGTTGGACGACATGGCCCAGCCTGCAAGAGGAAGCCCTGAGCTTATTGAGGTATGTATGTAGTACTGTATGTATGTATGCACACAAATGAAGCGACGGCTGCGGGGTAGTTCAGGCAGTCAACTCCAGCTGCACTGCCGTTTCATCCGTCTACCAAACACACCATCCCAATTTGGCGGTCTACTGAAACTGTATAAATGTCCCATCTCTCCCTCTGCCTATCAATGCCACTACTTCCCTGCATCAGTATTACTGCCTGTTTTCTCTGCACCTCCATCACCAATTTCCACCTACAGACCCCGACTCTAACTGATATTCCTTAACACAGACCATGCAGGAATGTGGTTTTGATCCAATTTTTTTTTCCTAAGTGTGGGCTGTATAAGCTTCCCCTCTCCCCCGCTGTGTATTCATGTAGTGAGTAAATTTACCTGCCGTGTTCCTTTTTCTTTAACACAGCATGTGTTGACAGAAAAAGCTCTATCACTTTCTATCCCTCTCTCTCTGCCTCTTTCTCTCTGACCCTTCTCAATCACTCTGTTTCTTCGCTTTTCACCTTCCCTCTCTTCTTCCCTTTCTGTAGGGACAGCTCAGTGCTCCAGCAGATGGAGGAGGAGGAGGGAGAGGAAGAGGAGAAAGAACGGATGCTTTTTCAGTGTGAGTCTGACCCGACAGCGATCCATCGCCTCCCGCTGCTGGCCAGAACCCTGCAGAAGCGTAGAAGTCAGGCTGTGAAAGACCACCTCCTTGCCCTCTCACACAGCTGCATAACTGTGGAACCAGCGGTGCGTTTGTGTCTATGTTATATCTTCTCTGTCTTTCCCAGTTTCTCTCAACCAAATGATTGTTGTTCCACCCCCTACCCACGGATTTGTAGCCTAGTTTCTCTCCTCTTATCATGATCTCTCTGAAAAACAAACAGTCTGTAGGCCAGTCACAAGACAAACTTTGAGAGGGCATAAATGTTCAGCTGTCCACACAGACATATACCCACCCACTCAAACACACAGGCACACACAGGTAGGTGTTAGAGGCTGTGTGTGTGCGTGCGTGTGTGCGTGCGTGCGGCAGATAGAAGAACCAGTCAACTTCCATATTATTTTCTACGCCGAGATGAATGCAGTTCAAGTTCCATCCAATAACCCCCCACCCTTGTCCATTCAAACAGCATAAACTCCTAACTGTCCTCAAACCCATCAATGTTTTCTATCCCTTCAGTAAAATAACCTATCGTTTTTCTTCTTGTCTACATGACTCAGGAGGGGGAAATATGGCCCAACATCACAGTCAAGTTCAACATTGTCTTCAAACCCGAGGAGGCCAAATTGTACCAGCAAACCATATATTGTGATGTCACAGGTCAGTGCCTATCTAGAAAATGCAACACACATTTAGGTTTCACATACAGAAGCACAGTATTGCAAGCATCTTCAACCAAATAATGTCTAATTTTTAGCCACTTAGTCGGCCGGTAAATATTAGCCTGCTAACATACTAAACTTAGAAGTTGAACATTGCAAAAATCATACCTGCTAAACAAATGCATGTTAGCATTGTGTGCACGCTAAAGTTAGCATTTAGCTGAAACTGGATGAAACCTAAGTGTTATCATTTCAGCGTTAGAATGAGGATCAATTTGGTGTTGAGTTTGGGTAAGTGTGGGTTTTGGGATCATATTATTACTAACTGCATGTTAGGTTGAAGGTCAAGCTAAGAATATGTATTAAGGCTTACATATACAGCAATTATTTTGTGAGACATAACACAACTATGAATCTGATCTTTCATGTTCCCCTTCTCCTTCAGTGTATGATATCCACAAGTCACTTCAGTTAAACAACACTTAAATCTGCCTAAATGCCTTAACCACTGGACGATCCATTGCTACTTGATCTCCTTTTCATATTAGACAATGCAGTCATGAAGCCCCGATATATTCCTCTCATCCCAGTGGTAGTAAAAGGTTGTTGACAAATTTGCATCTGGCCGTCATGTGTGTCTTCTGAGCCGGAGACAAGATTTCCATTCATTTCCATGTATTCTGAGGCAGATGATGACCTGACCAGCCTAGGTCAATGACAGCTAAAACTGAACGATTGATCTCTCATGCCCTTTAATAAGTTCCTAGAGAGAGAAGCAGAGGCTGCAGCAATGTGAATGTTTAGCAAACATTTAGACATTTTGTATTTGGACTAACTCTTGATTCAGATCTTGAAACTGGAAACACAAACCTGGAACCTTTTCATTTCACCTGCATAAAATCTGAACCAATTTTCTCTCCAAACAAATTGTCATTTTCTATATAGTTGCGTTATCACACCTCATATTATATATTGTTTTTTCGTTTTCCCTGACCGTACAGTATCTTTTTGTTTGTCTGTCTTTAACTTATGAATCTTTCCCTCTGTCTGTCTGTGTCTGCACTCAGGCCGTGAATGTCGCTTTCCTCTCACAATTAAGGGCGAGGGCTTGGGACCTGAACTCCAGCTCAGCTATAATCAGATGAACATGAAAAACAAAGTATTCATTGGTGACAGAAACTGTTACGAGGTAAAACTAGTTATACCAACGTGAACAGTTGTTCAGTTAGGACATGCTAGTAATGTGAGATGAATGTGTAGTTAATTACTAAAACTGGATCTGAATGTCGTAAACAGCTTGTGTGTGGCACAATCTGCGTAACCTTTATAGAAAGTCTTTTCATCTAGTTTAGGCTGCTAAAAAAATCTATTATTTCTGAACTCAAGTGGATAATGTCGCAAAACATAAATGCAATACTTGCATACTACTTGATGATTGATGGTGGGGTTCAAATAAGAAATACATTACTTCAATGTTGAATCAGTGGATCCTTTCTTTTTGTTCAGGTGCTGGTATCCAACAGAGGATTGATTGATGCCCCTTTCAGGCTGTCAAGCCCAGACACTGCTTTCGGCCGCTGTTTCTCCTTAAGTCCTGAGGAAGGCGTCGTTCCATCTGGGGCCAGCCAGATTTTGGAAGTTACCTTCCACAGTCGCATCTTGGGAACTTTCTCTGAGGACTTGCTGCTAACTGTCACAGGACAGCCTCAAACGCTTACCTTGACCTTCAGGTGAAGTTGGCGAGTGTAATAACTCAGAATAATATAAGTAGTCACTTTTCACTACACTCTGTAGTTATTTTAGAATCCCTCCCCTTGCTGCTGTTGTTTCTCATGGCTCATGTCTTTGTCTTCTCTTTCAGGGGTTGTGTCATTGGTCCCACATTCCACTTTAATGTTTCAGAGTTCAGTTTTGGAGATGTGTCCTTTGGTGAGTTACTTAGTTATTTTTCCTTGACTTATTCATTTCTAAGTTGCGACATAACATTTTTTACTCAAGGGAATAACTTTCAGAAAAAAACTTCTCGTCTAAAGTTCTCATCTTAATTTTATCTAATTTTGATCCTCTTTCTGTTTCTATCGCTCTGTGCAGGTTTCCCACTAACATTGAATTGTACCCTCTTCAACACCTCCACGGTGCCTATGGACTTTGCCCTGCATGTCCCGGGAGACGGGTTGGGGTCTCCCAGTGTGACTTGTGCCAAACAGGTGTCCGATGTGTCCATCATCAATTGGAAAGGCAGTGTTGATAGAGACCTTCATGCGCTGCCGATGGAGTTCACCATCAGCCCTGCTGCAGGCTCTGTGCGTGCTATGTCAGATGTCACCATTAAGGTACATTAAATTAAGAAATTGGAGACCCATTTAAATGAATTTTGCTGTCCTAGCAGCATAATTAATTTCTTTGCAAAGAAGTATGCCAAAGCTGTACTAGGCTGTATGTGTTTGTGACAAAATGCCCATATTTTCAGCTAACATCAATAATATTACCAATAATTTAAAAAATGTTGTTGAAGCTAGTTTTGCCCTTAGAATAGATTGTAGGAAGAGTCTGCTAGCATATTATTTCTGTAACAAACTAGTGTACTGCCCAGGTACCCAGGAGTGGAGCCTGTGGCTTAATTTGACTCAACATGGGAGACCTCAGATCCAGACACGGAAAGGATTGACAGATTCATAGCAAATGTGGTGGTTGAGGGGAGAGGAGGGAGAGGAGAGAGAGGATGGAGGCAGGAAGACTCCAGATACATCACACCGACAAGTCCATTTCCAGCATAATAACCAACTTTTATTTTCAATACTCAGTCCAACAACCACTTGAGGTCTTCCTCTGCGCAAGTGGTAGAAACCCAAAAGACACCCTCAGTCTGTTTTGTTCCCACATATAAGCCTGAGACCCCACCCATCCAATCCACAATTGGCTTATCAGGGCGCGAGTCTCTGATGGGACAATCAGGCCTGGTTGATGCACAGTACTCCCACAGTACAGGGCCTTGATTACCAGGCAAGTGTGAGCACCTGGTGGACCTGAGGGACATAATCAACAGGATAAAACAGAATCCAATGGTTTAAACCAGGGAGGGACATTGCACGTCCGCAAAACTGCCCACCATGGTTCGTTTCACTATCCTGGGAACCAGTGGAATCTGCGAGCTCATCTTTTATTTGCTCTGGCAGATGTGTCTGTTCCCCTCCCCATTCAGACAGATTTCCAGCCAACCAGGCCGAGGTCGGGCCAATCACAACCGTTTATCTAATATGGGGCAGGTTTGATACGATGACTGTACAGAGGAGCGCTATTGAGGCATTTTCACAAATAATAATAAGACCGTTTGTAAGAAAGCAGGACCATTTAACACCACTTTACAACAAGCTTACAGGTACCTCTGTAATACTTTGGCCTGTGCCCGTTCTTAACGGCCCTTGGAAATCGAAAGAATGAACTGAGAGGTTCCAGACTAATTTGCATTTGCGAATTGGTCTGACGATGTCAGGCTGCCGTTTCACCATAGTTGACTGACTAAAGGGTAGATCCTAAACAGTTCTTCTTTTTGGAAAAACGCATTCTTGCCAAGAGTTAGATGTGCTGCTTTTGCCACTCTTATGTCCGAGAGTGTCATCGATCCTCTCAATGTTATGTTTGGCAAGAAAGCAAATATTTGTGTATTCCACCATTCTGGCAAACAAGCAACAGCGTCTGTAGCCCCTCTTGTCCTGGTAAAAAGCCATTAACCCTTCCTGCCCCCTAATGTCCTACACTTGCGTACCCATATATGTAGATACGCCTCCCGTGCCTACGCTGCGACCTACCTTCAAAACAAAAGCCTTAATGAGAACTTAAATTGTGTAAAGTAATAATGAGGTTACTGCTACTATAATTAAACTAATTCAGCCATATTCTCAAAGCAAACGACAACAAAAATAAATGAATGTTACACAAATAGCTCCAACAATGTATATTTCACAAAGTTTCAAACTTTTCCTTTTAGAGGTCAAATTTGCAAAAAATCCTTTCTTCTTTTCCAGCATTAAACACTGCTTGTTCTTGAACTTACTTCCTTGAGAGGACATGAGATATTATCCTGTGATGCATTAATCCAGAATTCTATGGCAACAAATTCAAATCTACCAACTGAAATTGTGTTGATGTGAATAATGCTCTCTGTATCCTTTTGAAGCATTTGTGGTCTCATACTGGAGAATGTGTATTATATGTACAGGTGACGCTGTGCTCCAACACAGTCAAGAGATACAGGCTGGCGCTGGTGGTGGATGTTGAGGCTGTCGGGGAGGAGATCATGACTCTGCCTATCAATGCCAGGTCAGACACATTTACAGATGTGGACATATACATACTCTTTAATAATATACAAACAGGATCAAACATACTCACATCATCAAGTTGCAGCAAAATACATATAGTTAAGACTGACGTTGCCCATTAAGGCCATCAACAGATTATTGGGTCAGATGCTAAATATGAAAATATATTTTGACATAATATGTGTTACAACTGTGTCACAAAATCCCTCAAAACAGCAGAGGTTCATCCTGAAAATAAAAAAGTAGGTTCCTCCTGGAAAAAAGTAAAGCAGGTTGAACATGCTTTATTTTTTTTAAGGTAGTGCCCTTTTTTCTGGCAGTAACCTCTGCTGTGCTTCTGGCTGTCGCTGATGCTTTGGTAAGCTGTGAACGTAGTCAAATCAGTGGAGTATGTGGCAAATATTCAGGGGGTAATTTGCATAATAATACATTCGAATGTCACCTGCACCATCTCTCAGGATAGTGATGGTATCTGACTTCCTCACGGCAGTCACTGTCATTGTGAATTAATGAATCAGTTCTGCAGTTTTGACATGACACAGTGCAATCACAGTTGTGATTCAATAATAAGCCTCAGATGTTTTCTTCTCCTCTCTGTCTGTCTCTGCCTCCATTTCTCCTCTAATAGGTGTGTTGTTCCTGATATTGTGGTGGAGACTCCAGTGTTGGACTTTAAAAGGTGCTTCTTCAATTACCGCTATAAACAGCAAGTGCGGCTGACCAACAACAGTGCACTGCCTGCCTGCTACGGCGTGCTTGAACAGGTTAAGTAGATTATTGAAGAAAATGATTTATTTGTGTGTAGACTGTATGTGGAATGGTACTCATAGAATAGCGAGATAAACAAGCACAAAACCTGTCAAGGCCCGACACATATGCATATTCAAGACAATGGCTCATTTACAGCTCAATACAGCAGGTCATGGCATGATTAAAAGATAAGACCATATAGGAATGTGTGTGTATATATATATATATATATATATATACATACATAAAGTCGGGGGTGCACAACAAGGAATTAAATACATGTTAGAAAAACATAGCTCAATAATTAAAAACAGGCAGAAGCTCCACGTTTTCAGTAAATCATTTTCACTTGTGTTTCCTGCTCAGGCAAACTCAATGTCACAGACACACACTCACACCTCTCCAAAACTATCTGTAATATTACACACAGCTGGCACAGCGTGGACACCTTAGTTAATTCACCGGGATTTAACTCTTAACTGACCTGGTGGGCTTTTCTGACACCAGTGAGCTGTTCTGAAAGATTCACAGTTTATACAGCAACATTTGTAGACTAGCAGCAAATCTCAGCAAATGTTTTATTAGCCTACTTTGTTTCAAGATTTAAGGATGGTTTAAAAACATCTTCTGTTGGATGACATAAGACATAGATCTAGTGTTCCAAATGTGGAGACGAGAACCACGGAGCCGAAGAATTACAACTGGCACCATGGTAACCATGTCAGCAGCTGCTGGCTACATCAGCTGTCTGTTCACTGTCAGTCTCATTTTCTGTGGTGCTCCGTACCTTTCAATATTTAAACATGAAAATAAATGTAATAATACAGATTTATAGTAAATACATAGCTACATTTTGAGAACCCCCCCGTATTTTGCACACTGATCTTATTCTTTAACACAAAGGTCTGTCTCTGCAGGGATCCTTTCCATAATGTTGTGAGACACTTCGAATACCAATCTGAGCCAGAGTAATCTGTAAAAACAAATGCTTTTAGTGGACGGACTTTAACGGACACAGTTGTCCCCAAGGATTACGCTGCAGCCATTGGAGCCTGTTTTGTGGCTGCCGGCTGACGCAATCTACTGGACCAATTCCAAAACGTTTTGTACCTAAAATATGTAAAAAAATAGGGCCCAGGTTTAAAAAAAAAACCCTTTAATAGCTACATGAAACTGCTAAGTACTGGTACAAATGGCCAACATTGAAATCACTGTCTGTCAGCTGCTAATGTCCACTCGTGCAAGTGAGAAGAGGAAGAAAAATATATTTTAAGATAGATTTGTATGCCTGCATTTAAAAAAAAAGTAATTTCTGTCTGTATCATATTTTTCAGGAATATGAGGAGAGTCCGTCACTGCTGTTTGGCAGTTCCACACCCAGAGGGGTGATTCCTCCTCACAGTTCAGTGGAGCTTCCTGTGTTTCTGCTGGCTAAGGCTGTTGGAAAGCAGCAACACACACTACTCATTGCTGTGTTTGGCAGCGTCAAGCCACCCTTGGTCAGTGGAAGCCTGCGTGTGTGCAGTGTGAATACCTGTGTTGTTACAGACAACTTTTCCTCTAAATTCGTCAGTAAATTCTGTTTTCTAATCCACCTCTGTTCTGTTTGGTTCTAGGCGGTGGTCTTGTCATGTATTGGGCAGGGACCAGTAGTTCATGTTCATAACCCACAGCTGAACTTTGGCAGAATCCCGGTTCTGACGGACATTACTAGAACGCTGCACCTGTCGAACCACTCACCTATTCCAGCCCACTTCACTACTCGCATGGTACAAACACACGCCAACCAGGCATGCACATACTAAAATTAAAAAGCAAATAAAAACACTTACGACATACATTAAAATTGAGATGAACATGGTAACTTTACGTACTCTGAGATCTAGCGGAGGGATGTTACAATCTAGGAGAATACACTAATGAAATGGTTAGAGTAGTGGATTTAATGGATGTAATACATACCTGTTCAGCCATCCACCTATTCAGTGGCTTGAGTTTTCGTGCAAACCTGTCTGTCTTCGTCTGCTCCTGTGACTAACTAATTTTCAGTCTAAATCGATATGTAATTAATGAGTTAATAGGTTTAATGCTTTGTTAGCTCTTGAAATGATTAGTTGCCAGTTCACTTTGAGTCCTACACCAGGAGAATAAATGATGTTCCTCAGACTGCACTCCCATTATGAACCAGTCAGATGGTGACATTTTGTCAATTCAGTATGACATGAATGAAATAGATGGACGTGATCTGGGAAACTGATTCAACGATGCTCAGCTTGGGCTGTCTTGCTGTTTCTGGTGTTTGTAGCATTTAATGCACAAAATAGTCAATTCATGTCTACAATACAATGCCTACAGTTCAACTGATATTTCAACTCCAGTCTCTTACTATACAAATGGCAGTTTAACTGATTTCAGTCATTACTTGTCAACTGAAATGACAGCTGCTTTTCATTTCTTACTTTTTAAATGACAGTTAAAGTGCTTTCAACGCGTAGGGTGATAAAAGTCAAATCCCTCACCAGGAACATTTAGCTTTTCTGTCCCAGTCTGTCTGACATCATGAAGCTCAGGACAGTCAGACATGGCCAGAACAAGTTTATCCTCCATTTTCTTGGTTTCCAGGGTGACTAACCCCATGTAACAGGTGATTGGTTGCCTGAAAAAAAAAACAGCAGTGACGACACCAACGCCTTTCTGAAAAGTTGAGAGATTTTCAGCTAGAAGCGCTCAGAGCAGCTGCACAAAAACGGTGGAGCGCAATTGGGAACAACTGAAAAAATACACGGGCTCTCAGAAATATATGCTATGTTTTGTTGTATATGTATGTATATGCTATAGGCTTTGTTGAAGGACTGAAGATGAACATTTGATTTACATCTGTTTTCTCATTACATCTGACTTTATTCAAATATATTCAATCGAGCATCCCACAGAGCTGGGAACTAGAATGAATATTGAGTTTGAATTCAGCAATTAAAGTAAAGTGTAGATGTGAGAAAATGTTTTTGTAAACTATCCATTTTGCATTTTAAAACAAAAAAATTGTGTTAAACAGAGAGTGGGAGACGGCTGTAACTCTATAGATGCAAAGGCAGACATCCTGTGTCGGCAAACAGAGCGTAATGATGATGATGATGGTGTCTCTGTTTCCTCAGAGCCATGGGAGGTCCTTTTGGCGTGTTGAGCCCAGTCAGGGGGAAGTGCCACCAGAAAGCCAGTTGGAGTTCAGGGTAGTGGCGCACCTGAAGGATGCGCTTCACTTCCAGGACAGGCTGGAAGTGTCCATCCAGCACAGTCAAACACACGCCATCGCTCTGTCTGCCACAGGCACTGGCACCACAATTGTCAGCGACGTGCCTTTTGCTCCTACCCTTGACCTAGGCACATACTTCAGGTAGAATGAAAGAGGTCACACTCATGAGTCAAACTTTGACTTAATAATAATGATATGGGGATTTAGAACTGAAAATGTAGTCCTGACGGTATGCTTCACCTCCTTGCTGTCCTGTAAGCCACGAGTCATGCCAGTACCACTTCAAGCTGACCAACCATGGCCAGCGAGTTCACCTGATGCACTGGAAGACTGATTGCGTCCTGCCCCACACAAAGGGGAAGAAGGACGTTCCGGGCCACGGATCTCTGCCCTCCTCTAGCAGAGAGAAGCCTGTGTTCAGTCTCAGCCCTTCTCGTGTGGAGCTCTTCCCTGGCTGCACCGTTGACATGGTGCTGACAGGATCTTCAGACTCCCCCAAGGTGAGACAGTTTGCTTGCAGGTCCAAAAAGATTAAACTCAAGCTCTGAATGTTATAAACACAGCCTGTGTGTGTGTGTGTGAGTGTGTGTGTGTGTGTGTGTGTATGCGCGCGCCATTGTATACGTACAGCTCATATGTTCTCGTCTTCTCAGGTTGTGCAGGAGCGTCTGGTGTGCCGTGGCATTGTGGGTCGCCATGGCTGTAATGAGCACATCATGTCTGTAGATATTACCTGCCGCTTTGTGGCTCCTATGCTCACCATTTCCTCCAAGCACCTGAACTTCTACATAGAGAAGGTTGGTCAAAAGATCACGAGCAGTGCTGTTCAGCGTATTTTCACCTAAAACTATATATTTTCAGTTTGTAGTTTTGTAGAGTTGTCTTTCAGAAACGTGTCCATACAATGTTATCGAATTGTATTGTAGGCATATTGTAAGTCAGATGCCGCCTGGGGATGACGTGGCAGGAATCATTTAGTAAATGCTGTTTAATTTGAAAAGCCTGTAAAAATATATATATAAATAAAAAAGAAACAGGGAGTCTCTCATTTACGATTCCTGTTCCTCAAACATGTCTGTATTTTGTTGAATTAATTGTGCATATGTCTCACAGGTCCCAGGAGAGAGGCTAATGCCCCTATTTGAGAAGCTGGTCCTGAAGAATACATCATCTCTGTCTCTGTCCATGGAGCTCTCTCTTGTAGAGCCGTTCTCTCTGTGCGAGGCCCCGGGATCCCAAAGCTCAGCTACCACTAAGGTGCATTTCGCTCCCTTGTATTTATTGCTTCACTGTTATTTGTCTATTTGTTTTTCATTTCAAGTTCCAGCAGGAGGAAGAAACTTTTGAATTCCATCTTGATTATTCTGTCATCTACCAATACAGTGTTTGTGTGTGTTTGTGAAAGTAATCAATATGGGGGATATTGTTGAGGATATTATTAGGGTTTGCTGCAAGTGTTGTTTTGTACTTTGATTAACTTGACCTTAGATTACATTTGTTGTCTAGTTTTATATATTAACTAACCTGGCAGTCAATTTGTGAGGGATATCGCTTTCCTATGTAGCGTTAATCTGTAGTAGTGGGTGTGTGCTGCTATGTGGATCACAGATGGTTGAAGGGGTAAACGTCTTTACCCCTTCAACCGACAAGAAGAGCTTCTACAGTGTTAAATTATTCATCCTATCTTAAAGTATCTAGGAGCTGTCAGATAAAGGTAGTGGAGTGAAAGGGTACATTTTCCTCCGACATGTAGATAAGCACAAGAATAAAGTTACACAAAATGTTAAATTTCAGGTAAAGTAACGATTCTTTAAAATTGTAGCTAAGTGCTTGAGTAAATGTAGTCTCCTGTCTTGCTTTCCTTCTTTTCAAATGATAAGAGAAAATAAAAACATAATGTCTTCATGCAGGAATTTAGGCTATTGGAAAAGTGAGTGTAGGTATGAGTTGAGTGTGTGAAAAACATGACCATTATACTGAGGTTAGACAAGTGCTGTCTGTAACCTTGATTGGGCATTGAAGCAACTTAGATGCACAGTGAGCATGTGAACTTGTCTGTACGTGTTTTATTTCTTTTTTTAATTAATTGCATCTCCCTCTCTTACCTTCCTCTACCCATTTTCTACCTCATTCAAATACCCCTGCTGTTAGAGCTTCTCACATCTGAAATTATCAATGGAAATTCAGCAAAGGAATTGTGAGGAGATGTGCTCCCTGGTGCATAGGTGCCAAGGGACAAACGTCAGGTTCATGGCCAGCGCCTTGCTCAAAGGCAAACATGCTCTTAACGTGCAACCACAGCAAGAACATACAGATTCTATGGAAATGCTAATTTAGTATTTCAGCTCTTGATTCACATTTCACCATGAATGTTGTTTATTGCATAGCTCCAGCATTATCTTTAGCCCTGTGGTGAGTCCAGTGCTACCCATGGATGTATTATAAGAATTGGATACCGGAACCAAGAATGGCGCCTGTTCAGTCCAATAAGAATTGTTCGACATGTGTGTCCACTACTCGCCATGTGGTGGACGTGTGTACACATTAGTATTATTGATCACAGTTAATGTGTTGAGTCAGATCCTCTCTTAGATGTTTCTTACCTTCTAGAGACTCATCGCTGTGACTTGCTTGTTTTTGAATTTAACATTTCAATAATTTTATATATTTTCATAATACCCTTTAATATCATTTTATCATCTTAACTCTGCCTTCCATTCTGAGAGTTGATTGAAATCCACATTAAAATGGTTTTCCAGCTCCTGGCAGGTCTCTGAATGAAGCCAAAGAGTAGCAGGATATTTTGATAAGCCTAGGTCCCATAGCAGGATAGCAATACTTGTTTCATTAAACGGTGGGAAGGTTTCAAAAGGGTTGTGAACTTGTGCTTTGGAAGTCATCAGATAAAAAACATGAAGTAATGATTTTTCATCAAGCATGCAAAACCAGATTATCAAAAAAAATTTAATATATTTTATATATCCTGTTTATTTTAGTTACCAGGTCTATCATCCAAAATGTTGTCAGTGTCTGCACAATTCCTTGATGTTATATATTTTAACAACTTTATGTCTTTTTCCAGTCCATGGTTTTAGATGACGGGAGGCAGGCTGAGTTGTGGGTATGCTTTAATCCAAACCACTGTCAGGATCGGGTGTCAAGAGTCATGGATGAGGTAAAAGTGATGTTTTGGGTTTCTTTGCAAAAATTCTTACGTAATGCTTTGCCTTTTCATCGGGGGTCATCAGGGGTCATATTGGGTCCTTCTGAGTACCCTACAGCTTAGCGAATAGTGAAGTGGTTCCTGACCCGAGTTTTAGGACCCGCATTGGGTCCCCGAGATACATAAGAGAGAAAAAATTAAGGTCGACAAAGTTCTGTTTATTTCTTTCTGCCTTTTCTCTTTAACTTTTCTCTTTCAAAAATGTGATATTTTCACCCCTACAGACCTCTGAAAATGAAATAATCTGAGAAGGAAATATCACTCTTCACTAAGGCCATAACCTGTGATTAGAGCTTGTGACATTAAATGGTTCACAAGTAAAAAAAGATTGGGAACATTCTCTGTTTACTTACTTACACCTATTGAAATATTTACCTCTAATATCAACATTTTTGGACAAATACATTTTCCTTTACTTTTTCTCCCCAGTTACTTGAAGTACACTACCAGGGACACCCACAGCAAGACATGGTTGAGCTGCACGCAGAGGTCCACTTCCCCAACCTGCACTTCTCTTCCACCACGGTGGATTTTGGCTGTGTGCGCAATTGCACAGAGACTCATAGAGAAATCTTGATCACCAACTGCTCCCCGCTGCCTGTATCCTACCGCTGGGTTTTCCTGAATGACCAGGATCACTGTGCCATTGGGTATATTCACACTGACACTGTCATATCAGTTAATATTTATATTTGTGTTTACAGCACACACCACACCGAATACACTAAAGGATAGTAAGAGGTGTACAGTGTGTACACACATGTATAATTACATACAGTATTTGTATAGAAGATCATAAATGGGTGTACAATACATAGTGGCTCCTGCACTGCATTTTCACTTTTCTAAACAGCATCAGTAAGTAAATTGATTCCCTTGTTAAAAAAAATGGATTGAGCTTAATGTGAAAGTGTATGATTATCTGTGAATTTTCTTTCCACACGCAATGGGGAAACGAACATATTTGTAGTGTGTATATAGTGACCGAGTAAGCAGATGGGATATTCCTTCATTCCATCCAGCAAGGGCAGTCAGATAAGCTCAGAGATTTGGGTCACTAAACAGCCTTAAAGACAAGGGATTTTATTTACATCATGATATTACAATAATCAGAATCCCTCATAGTACCTAGTCTCGTGTTACAATATTGATTATATTGATATATCTGATAGCACGATGATAATGTGATGACCAATACAAAACAGGGTTATTGTGTCTGAAGTGCCTCTTTTGGTGAAAAGTCCCATTAACCTGCTGGAATGCTACTCTTTGATCCCTGTGTTACAGCTTTCTTTCTTTATATATTTATATAGACAAGATTCAGGGACAAGAACAGAATTAATCTCAGCTATGTATTAAAAGTGTCCACTATAAATTTAACCCTCTGAATTAAAAGCCAAAACCATTACACATTATTCTCCGGGGAAGACAAATCTACTGATTGTGTACTTTAGTACTTAATGTTACATTGTGTCTCTCTGAAGCATTCTTGACAAATGTGTGTGCAGACTTGCGACAGAATGCTGCATGCACACCCTGAAGCTCACACACACACGCACACACTATAGCAATAACATAGCCAGTGATTTTAATATAGACCTTGTCCAGCCCAGTGTAGAGATGGCTTCACTCACTAAATCTCTTTCATTCTCTTTCATGTTTATTCAGCACTTCACTGCAATCTATCCCGACCTGTTTCCTGCTGCTTGCCAATTCAAATTCCTCTTAATTATAGAACACTTTAAATTAACGTTTAATTAACCTGATGGATGCACCCAGTCTGATCCCACAGGGAGGGAGAGAGTAGAACATAGAGAGAGAATGAGAGTCAGAGTTCCACATGGTGTGGGTGCTAAAGATTTTCTCCTTCACTTGGACATTACAATATGTGTTATTGACGATTGATGTTGTATATTTAGCTGTTGGTTGTGTTTTCTGTGTCTTGAGGATTTCAGTTGTCAATTTTCATGAAGCTGGAACATGGTTTCTTGGTTTCATGTTTTTTGTTTCTTGCCTCTTCTCATTGTTAGAGGACTTTCCCTATGTTTATGCAGCTTTTCTTTGATTGTGGAGGAAAATACGTATTTTTTATGTTTTTTTTAATTATGGTTTTGCCCTGGTAGAGCAACAGAGATGCTGGAGGCAGAGCAGGAGCAGAGAAATCCAGAAAATGAGGTTGAAGAAGGGACGGCGTCTCCTGCCTGCCCAGTCGCTCTCAGCCCTGGGCCTGGTGTGCATGGCCAGAGCAGCAGACGCAGCCCTAACCCTTTGGAACTGGTAGGCAAAAGCTCACATGTAAACAAGCCAGGGTTTCCCTTCCAGTTTGTCGGGGGTCATTCCCTGTCTCTATGCTGTACACACACATATTTTTGCATCATGAGCTCAGTGAAGAGATTCTGTTCTTTGTTGTCAGCGTGCAGAATCTCTTTCTACTTAGTAATTGTCACAAGAGTTCCCTGATTTACAACTTATCCGTTAGTAAAGTGATCAGAGAATTAGACATGCACATATGTGATTAAAAACAAAATCAAATTACTGTCTGACCAAGAATCCGAAAAATCAAAGTCATTTAGTATATATTGATTAAGTCATTGATTAATCGACTAATTGTGTCTGCACTAGTGCAAACTCTAAATGCACAATGTTCTGACATACTGACTCAAAGGAATACTTGACATTTTTAGAAATACGTATCTCTGCTTTCCTGCCAAGAGGTAGATGAGAAGATGAATACCGCTGTCATATCTGTCTGATATGAAGCTGGATCCAGGACATAGTTAACTTAACTTAGCGTAAAGACTGGAAGCAGGGGGAAACAGCCAGCCTGCTTTGTATGTAAGTTTAACTACTTAACATGTTATATCTGTACAGAAATCTAAGTGATAAAAAAAACAAGTTGTGGTTTTACGGGGGCTTAAATGCTGGAACTATTTCTTTGCTGGGAGCAGTGACTTCCTGGAGTCTTGGCAGTGTGGTGAAGCTGCCTATAGCTTCTATGCTTGCTGTGTGTTCTCTTTCTTCCTGTTCTCTCTCTCCACCCCCTGTCTTTCCCCCTCTCGATCTCTCATCCCAACCGTTCCAGGCAGATGACCGCCCACCCAGGGCCTGGTTCTGGTTCTGCTCGAGGTTTCTCCCTGGTATCGGCCTTCTAATAATTCATGACAAGGGAGCGAATAAGCGCATGTCTCAAAATGTGGAACTATTCCTTTAATGGCAGCACATTGGAAGGATCAGTAAAAATTGAGAGTGAAATAAGAAAAGTTCTACTGGTTCTCTTTTTGTGTCTGTAGGCGTTTGATGTCTTGCCGCTGAATGGTCATCTGCAGCCTGGGGAGCAGAAGCTGGTCTCATTCTCTTTCTATGGCCTCAAAAATGTCAGCAGAGAGGTGGTGGCGCAGTGCCGTGTGGAGGAGGGGCCCATGTACAAAGTCAAACTCAGAGGAGAAGCATCAGAATACAGCTACAGCCTCAACCCTACCCACGTGGACTTTGGACTGCTGGTGCGTGTACAGGGCTTCTTTACCCAGAGTTTAATTTCTCAGGTCTTTATCCCTACCAACACCAGTAACCAAACAGTGATGTTTCAGCCTAGTATGTGCACATCATTATGGCTAGGGGTAAGGGCGATTGCTGGAGTAAAACTCTCCTTTGCTATGTTCCAGGTGTGACACATGATGAATGATGCATTCTGCCATTTTCAAAATCATCCTTGGGAAGGATGTGACAGATTTGTTTGAGATTGTGGATGACTTTATTAGCCGCATTTCTGTAGCTTGTTTCATGATTATTGCCCTTGCTTACTTACGCTTTGTTAGCATTTATACTATCAAAATTTCCACTCCATTTCCATTCCACTTGTTTGTATTATCACAGAATCTAATGCTGTGGGAGAAGCGCTTGTATAATAAAGACACTATCTGCTGGAGAAAAAAAAGACGGGTGAATCACATTATCTTTGAATGTCACTGCGTAGTTTTTCATGTTTTGGTCTTTTGCACTTCTACTCCCTCATTAAGTATGCAGGCCATCAGGACCAGTTGTCATTGATATTCAAAACAAGGACATATTGATTTGTGATGTAGTCAAAATGAGCGATTCAGCAGAACCTTTCTCAGAACTTCCTGTCTGTTCAGCATTATTCTCTCCCCCTCTCTCTTACTTTTGTGTTGTTTTCTTGTAGTCAAAGATTTGTTTGAACCATATTAGTTCAAATGTCCTGAAACAACCTACTCCCCACCCCCACCCCAAGACCATCTTCGAGCAGTTCTGGATTTTGAGGGACATTTTTGTGTCACTTTTCCAATTTGTCTCTCTCTCCCTTTTAACATTCAAAGGTTCCCTTGTGCTCATATCACAGAAACAATTACTTCCACTTTATCTTCATATTGTATTTTATATATATTATGTATATTATATGATGGTTATTACCATAAAACATAAGATGCAGAGGGAGGCCAACAACCTGCACAGTTTTCTAGAAAATAAATATCTTAATGTATCACTTTTTCCTTGCACCCACTCCACCTAAAAGTTACTAGGTGGAGTAGTTTTCCTAAACACAGACCCTGAGGTCCCTGAGATCCTGAGGTCCCTGAGACCCTCTGAGGTCTTAAAAACCTTCTGTTTGCCGTTAAGCTATTTCACGTTATCTTCAATCAGAATAAATGGACAGTTTAAAAAGCAGTGTCATATCTCTCCTCTCAATCTCGCTCTTTTTCTTCTTCCAGCTATTTGATCATGAAGGGGAAGCTGAGTTGACCCTGAGGAATACTGGCAAGTTGGCCTTTGACTTTTGCATCATACACCCTCAATGGGAGGATGAGGAGGAGGACAAGCAGCAAAAAGATAAGGAGCAAAATGAGACAGAAGAGGAGATCAGACCTGGACAGCCCATGGTCATCCCCACCATTGTGAGTTCATTTTAGAACTATTTTATATATGGGAGGGTCACAAGGTTTTGTTTTTTAAACTAAATTTTGTGTTTGTGTGTGTGTCAGGGTTACGTTGCTGCTGGTGCGGAGCAACGTCTGCGTGTGCTCTACCTCCCGGGCTTCCCCGAGGTGTTTAAGAAGCAACTTCAGCTGCAGGTGTCTTTCCTGCCACCGCAGGACATCACCCTGTCTGGAGAGGGAGTGTTCCCGAGGATCCGCCTCAGCTTGCCACGAAACCTGTGTATGCATTGACAGAAAAACTGTGTAAATGAAACATACAAGTTTGCATTACCTGCATTACCACAATTTGGAACTCAGTCAATCTCAGTAATAAACAGTGCTTACCATGTAATCTAATAGTTTTTTGATCCCCATAAATAAATTGTCAGAGCAAAGTTCCTTGACATAAAGAACTGTTCCCCTAGAACTTAAGTTAGTCCCTAGTAGGTAAACCATTTGCTGTCTTGCTTTCTAGCGCCTTTTGTATCAGAAAGCATGGAGTCCATATATTCTGATTGATGGTCTCCCTAACAATCACATCTCCATGGTGACAAGTACTGAGACACAAGTACAACCCTTGATTTCTGCACTGCTGTGACTCTGTGGTTCCCTTGCAGTAGCAGAGTGCTACAGTGATGTGGTGCAGCAGGCCAGAGCAGCTGTGGAGGCAGATAGCATCACAGAGGAGCTCATGAATGGTATTATCGCTGATGGAGGAGCAACAACTGAGGCCAACTGCCCACTCACAGTAAGTGACAAATTAACAATATTGATGTTATGCAATGAAAACCTTGTATCTTCCAAAATGCTGTTTTTAAGAAAAAAGCATCTCAAAGTCTGATTTGTCAGCATGTTCTCATAAAACTTTTTTTTGACCTAAAATTGTGGTCATGTAGGTTACTAGTCAGCATGATGTAGTGGAAACTATAGAACGTTTCGTTCTGGTACAGGATGAATAAGTGACTCTATATATATGTATAACCAATTTAATGTAACGTTAAATAGCATATATATGTTTGGTCTTATCATGTTTATGTATTAAGAAATAATACATGCCATTGTGGTCAACATATATAGTGTACCTGTTCCATGTATATTTTCATCTCTGCAGTTAGAAACCAGCCTACTCTGCAGGGCTTCCCCTGCTTCTTATCTGTGTATCGAATTTCCAGGGAGTCGACAAGAGCCATTAATTTACAATGGAAATAGCTTTTTTCTGTTCATACCCTCCGTATTTATTCATGGTTGTGTGTGTGTTACCTAACCATTGAAATGGAAATGCAAATGTTTTCATAGCAGATATGGATAAAGGCTGTGTCCACCTAGAGAACCTGCACTAACTGTGCAAGATTGACAAATTGCCAACATTACCACCTTATCCACAAAAGCCTCAGTGACCAGCTGTTGCTATGGTGTAGAAATAGGAGGATGGCAAACTGATTCATAAAAGGATTTTTCTTGATTATCCATTATATTTATACATCTGTAACTGCATTTTAAAGTCATAATTTTAACGAAACCACCAGACTGATAACTGCAATTATGACTCGTTGAGTAAGAACAATTCAAAATATGTCCAGTAGATCCTTTATTAGTGAAAATACTAATAATACATGATACAAAATACAGATATTTACAGTTAATTTTAACATGGTATGGTACTGGAGATATGAGTAGTCAGACAGTAAAAAGTGCAGATAGTTTCAAGTTTAATTATTACAAGCAAAAATTACTTTAAGGAATATCCTGAAGGGAGTTTAGACAAGACAGATTTGGGACTATTATTAACTGCCATTCTGACTAGTTTACCTGCCATTTAAGAGAACAAAACCATGCATGCAATTTTTCACGTCCGTACCGCACCAATGGTCGTGAAAATGATCTTGTGTGGTCAATTGATCATCCTGAATCTGCAAAACTCAAAGCCGCCCCATTTTTGGTTTTCATGCACGATTGAAATGTGGGTGGCTGAAATCTAAACTGACAGACAGCCATCCATTGCTAATCCTTGAATCATGTCAAATTATATCCCAAAATTTTGTCCAGTCAAAACTGAATTCCATCCAGCTTTCATTCAGTTCTGCATGTCTGACAAGTAGAATGACAAATTGTTGAAAGGTGCTTTGACTAGTAGAATTATATTTATAGGTACATTGAATTATTGTTCTTACCAGTCAGACTGCTGTTTCTTTGCTAATTTAGTAACTTGTGGAGTGCATATGTACCTTCTGTCTCCCTCTCCCTTTTTCCTTTCTCTCTTTTTCCTGCTGCCTTTAGTATGAACAGCTGCTCCACATGGAGATCGAGACAACGTTGGTCAAACAGAATGCCCTCGCTGTGACTGGCGGCTGGCTGGAGCTAGAAAGGGGCTCCAGAAAGGGGCTCAAACTTAGCAAGTATGTTCTCTCTCTCACACACACACACACACACACACACTGAGAACTGTGTTTGGATTAATGAATAATATCTGGCTGGGTGTGTTTTTGTTCTGTGGTACTTGATGGATGTCATGGTGTGCATTGGCTCTTTTCACTCATATCACCATATTGTGATCCTTTGACATAAAAAAACTTTTCACACATGGAGAGCCAAAACTTTCATAACGCCTTTGGTCATTTTTAAATTATAATTTGCTTGGAAATATTAATTTTGATGACATAGATTTGTAAAACGATAACAAAATGTGATCAGAACAGCTCGAAACAATTCTATAAAAAACAAAGAATTGCTCAACACAAACAAAATACATAATACAAACTTGATGTGTGTCATGGAAGGTGCTTGTTGTTAATGTCCTATTTATGTCTCCATCTCGAACTCTGTCCTCTCCCCCAGGCTCCTGCTCCCAGAGTATATTCTGGATTTTGGTCATGTCATTCCTGGCAAAGTCCTCAGTCACACTATAAATGTTACTAATACAGGGTCAGTGGCCGTGTCCTTCCATGCCAATCACAAACCTCTAGCTGGCACAGGTAACAAAATATAATACTTAAGGCCCTATGGACCTTCATCTCTTTTTCTTAATTTGTGATATCTCTGTATTACTGTAGCACAACTATTCAAAAAACTTGGTAAGTTGTATTTATAAACTGACAGTGATTGGGCGTTAGGACACATAGCAATTACATAAGAAATTATCTACAGATATGAACATTTGTGTACATACTTCATCTGGAAAAACAGCAGAATATGATAACTAAGACCTTTCAGAAAATAATAGTTTTTTCAGCATTAAATGAGAAGATTGATACGCACTCTCGTATCAAGCGTATTTCCCAAATTTCTCTGACTTCTTTTTAAACTGGAGAGTTTTTGTAATAAGATTTAGATTCAGTCCTGTGTGGGTTAGCGAGGTAAGAGAATAACCTCCTATCTTACAGTGGTAGGACAGTAGAGGAAAGGATCTGAGTAACAGATAAAATAAGAAATTGCCGCATCGTTAATGGGGTAATTTTCAGACCATCTTCTGATATGAATCCTTTTGTTTTCACCATGCTTTTTTTGTATTTCTTCGCAATTTTCTACATTTTTCCTTGAAAGAAATAAAAACATTTGAGTGTGTTGTTGCTTCTTCAAAGGTTTCAGTGCAGAAAATGATAGAGTGAAAAACCTGCCCCGTGGTCAGACACAGACTTTCACAGTTAAATTTGTCTCTGAAGGAGCTAACCTGAAGATGGGGGACACAAGTGTTGTCATGCCAATACAGGTACACAACTAGACACACACAAACATGTACATGTGCACAAATATTGTCATTGTCTTCATAATCAGGTCCTTGTCTCACTTATTGATCAGTAGCTTTGCGACCGTATTTCTAAGATGATTTTTGATTTTGGTTCCACAGGTCACAGATGGTCCAATGGTCCAGGTGCGGCTGTGTGCAGTGGTGACTGTGCCAGCCATCACTGTTTCCACGGATATGCTGCAGTTTGACACTGTGCAGTGTGGCATGTGTCAGGTAATATACAGCATGATAATTTGGAATGACAAGATTCTGTTACGTAGGTTGCTTGTTTTGTTCTGTGATTGAATGAAAATGCTCTGTATAATTATATAGTCTCTTACACTGATTGGTTGATTACAACTGAATAGTTACACAAATTCAAATCAAATGTACCTTTACTGCTCGTTGCATTTTATCTTTGTGTTATCAACATGCAGAAGTAGGAGAACAGGAAAGTAGATGAAAGCACAAATGTTGTACACAGCATAACACTACTGAGTGTGTGCATGGCATGCTAATGAGAGGCACTAATGAGGCCCAGTATGCCTCTTATGGTCCGATCAGACTAAGTTACCAAAGACTTACTAAGCTGATAAACTTGAAGAGCTTAATAAAGAAGTCAAAGCATTAACTTACACTTAAAAAACCGTTTGTCTTCTTGTTCCTGCTGTTTGAGCTTCACTGCACAGAACCATGTACTAGTTTGAACTAGTTTGACACTAGAAGGACATTTTCACAAACATCTGCTGAAGTTGGAAAGTATTGAAAATCTGATTTTAAGGCATGGCCTACGAGCATGATTTGTGACATCACAAACAGTTTGGAAGCCCATACTGGTCCAATATTATCCAAGTGTGTGGAAACTTTAAGCAGCCAGTGCACACACACTACAAATGGACTTTGCAGTGAAGCAGGAAATATGTGGTCGAGCAGGAGAACTTTAGAAAGGAACGAAATCTGCATATTCATAGAAGAAGTAGTTGTCTTTTTAAGGATTTTAAAGTGGAAATTATACTCTTTGTTTGCTGAAATAACATATCAGACACATTATTGTTCAAATCAGATTATTTGTATATGTTTTATTACATTTCTGGAGGGGATCTTTAAAATTATGATTAGTGGTTTTATGCAGAAGCAGCATGAAGATCATGTATTAACTGAATATGAATTAAGTTGAAGCCAAACAGACATGAGAATGTGGTTGAAAACTAAATGATGTGTGATATAACCTTCCCCATCAGATGATGACAATACAGCTGTTTAATCATGAGTCTGTGTCCTGCTACTGGAGCATAGCTCAGGAGGTGAAGCCTTTGAAAAAGGTATGTCAATTGTTATTTCATGGACATTTCAATGAATGTTTCTAATTAGTTTTGTAATTTGATATCTATGTATCAAAGCTATATCTACATGGCATCTTATCATCTTTAGTTTTAGGAAATCCAAGTGTTTAGAATACTATCTAAAAGAGACAAATGCAGATATAACTACATTGGGGTGACAGCTGCTGTTCTTGCTTTCACTCAGGCAGATAAGTTCCTGCCTCTCCACCTGCGCAAAAAGACTGAGCAGCAACCACCTCCAGTGGTGTTTAAGAGCATCCCCAGCTCTGGCATGCTGTCCCCTGGTGAACGAGTTAATGTCCAGATAAAGTTCAGCCCTGTTGAGGGGGTAAGAGCTTAGAGTTTAGCATTTTGCATAGCAGAGCAGCATGGCATTACATGAGTTACTGCTGTATGAAATGGTGAATACATGTTGTATAAAACAGTAGCTTCAAGATAAAGACAAAGAAGATGACCTACTGTGGATGTCTTTGCAGCATGCTTACAGCAGTCAGCTAGTCGTTCATGTGGCTGAGGGCACCCAGCAGGTGTTCATTACAGCCGAGGGGCAGGGTGAGGAACCACAACTTGAGTTCTGCCCGTCGGTGTTGCAGCTGGGTCCTTGCATACCTTCCAACATTGACGTTGAAGCTCAGGTCACCATCAAAAACCCCAGCTCTTTCCCCATTGAGTTTTACTCCCTGGAGTTCGACACACAGTACCTGGAGGAAGAGAAGGTAACTCTCTTTATCTCAAGGTCCACAAATAATGTCACTCATTTTTTTAATATACCTTTGTGAAAAAAGAAAAACATGACCTGAATGTGAAATGCTCATGTTTGTCAGGGTTACATGATGACCTCTCTGGTCCCATTTATAGATTGACTGTATGACTGCAAAATGGACAAGAAAGAAAGGGAAAGTTGGAATCAGAGGGTGCAAGCAAAGTTGTTAATAATAATGCTGTGAGTGCAAACATTCAGTCCTTGAAAGGTACAAAGTCAGTCTCATGAACCACTCACCAAAACAAGCTTCCTTGAACCACAAGTTATAAACCATTCACCCCTCAGGGGGGAGCAAAAGCTGTCAGTCACCAGAGACCATGCCCATTCTGAACTTTGACAAAAAGAGGCATGTGCACAATGCCGTAACCAATTTCTATGTCTAAGACAATATTTTGTATCATTTAACACCTCTAACTGGAAAATGCGACTGAAATATGTGTTAATATCATATTTCAACTTTTTGGGCCTTTTCCATTCCTCTTGGGGCCCTGGGTATATCTGCCGTTTTACTGTTAGATGCATCAGATAGACACAAAGTTTATTTTTAACTTATGTAATAGACACAAATTTTCATTTAATCTTTCCTTCCACTCTTTCCCTCTTGGAGATAGACAGACTGCCCTCAAAAAGTGACACCATTGTATTCATCCGTGTCCTCTTTTCATTTCTCAAATCCATCAAATTTTCCTCCCGTCTGTTCCTTTTTGTGTCTCCCCGCTTTTCCATTTGTTCACCCCGTGTAGATCCTGCGTCTGATGCAGGGTTATGATGAGAACCACGTTCTTCTGCTGCCTCCCAGGGCCCCTGGGGAAAGTCTTCCCACAGAACTGCTTGAGTACTACAAGGAGTACTGCTCACAGCTGGAAGATGACGGTAGCTTCAGGCACACCCATGTTCATCTGCAAGCACTGAAATCGTATATCTGCATGTGTCTGTATACTGTATCAGTGCATGCCTGTTTCACCTGATCTACCTGTGTGCAGCAGTGGCGGCGGCAAGCTCGGATGAAAAAAGACCTGGCACCGGTAGCACACGCAAGAAAGAAACGAGTCGGGAGAGAAACGATGCCCACCCACCAGTTGAATTATGTGAGTGTTCCATTTCACCATTTCGGAAGCAGAACTTGATGATTATGAAAGTAGTCTGACATGAGGTGAATGTGTTTTGTGCTTTCAGTTGTTTCGGATATCATCAAAGATATAAGCAGTAGGAATCTGGAGCAGCTAGAGATGACCGCCGTCTCCAGAGCACTTGCCCGCCACATGTGTGTAGACCTGTCCGCTGAGGGCCTGGCTGCACGCAACCGCAGAGGCCTTTGTGTCATTGTGCATGGAGCCCCACTGACAGGTGAAGCAATCAAAACTGTAGATTTTGCATTGCAGATCAAATTAAATCAACTAATTTGTACAATTCTTGATATTATAAATCACTATACTCGGGTAGCTGTGATTGTTGAGCATGTGTAAAATTGTGTATGTGTGTGTCCTGTTCTTTCACTTTTTCCAGGTAAGAGCAGCACAGCAGCTGCTCTGGCGTGTCACTACGGAGGGGCGTGTCTGAGCGTCGATGCTGTTGTTAAAGATGTGATAATAAATGGCAGTTCGCCTGTTAGCCTGACTGCAAGACAACTCTCTGTCTGTGCTGCTGCCAAGTATGCTGAGAAGAAGGCCGAGGAAGCTGGTAAGCCGAAGATACTGTGCATGCAGTGCAATCCTGTCTAATTACTCGTATGGGTTGGTTGTTTTTTTTGTGTTTGTGTAGCTGTTTGGGCAGTTGCAGCAGCTTTCAAATTAGAGACGTGGCTTGTGATGGACAGGCTTGCAATGCTTTCCCTTAAAGTCAACATGCCAAACAACAAGGCATTTTATCAGCGACCGCTTCACAGGAGCGGCAGTAAAAGACTGTGACTGTACTGAGCAGCCTTGTGCTTGTAATTAGGCAATATAAATAATCTATAGTTAGAGAGGACACAAGAGCATAGTGTTCAGTTTGAATTAGTAAATGATAATAAAAGTCTCCATCTGCGTCCAGCTCATGCCGCTGAAAAAACCACAGAAGCAGGACCTGCAGCACATCTTGAAGCCTCAGATCCAGCTTCACATGATGTAGAGGAAGTTCTTGCAAAACCCAGAGAGGACAGCTGCACTAGAAATTCTCAGGAGGCTGGAAACACACACTTTGCCCTTTGCATGGTACATTCTCTCATGTCCTCTGGTCGTCTGCTGTGTTTTAGTGTCACCTTGGGATGTATACATTAAGGATATCAATATACTGGATGCATCTATATCTTTGCAAGAACAATCTTTAAATCCAGGTATAAGAGGATTATACAAAAGTGTGAATATAGTAAATATAATAAAGTCCATTGTGTGGTTTGCTTTAGGGAGGAGATGTGACCACACTCCGCAATCTCTTGCCTGAACAGCTACTGGTTGATATCCTGGCGGAAAGATTTCAGGTAGGTTGACACACTTATTTCCCTTTAGAAAGATGTTGGCTGTAGTATTTTTGCAGCATATTGTGTGACACAACACAAAACTGTTTCAAAGTTAATTGCTTGGACACAATGTCACAGGGCCTTACATATAAAGTTAAAGTTGAATTTAATATCATGCAGACAAGACCTACTCTTAAGACAGTTGGGTTAATGTGTACATCAAAAAGGCTTACAGCTGTTTGTACATATAAACTGGCAGATGTCATTGTGTGTCAAGTTTCATTGCGTCTTCTCATCTTTGCTCTCTTTGTCTTATTGTCGTCGCTGTTGGTGCTGCCGTCGTGATAACAGCTAAGCGATTGTCACCGGGGCATAGTGGTTGACGGCCTGGAGTCTGTCTACACTCAGTCAGCGGCAAGCACGCTGCAAGTGGTCCTCAAGGCGCTCAATAACCGCAAACGCATCTATGTAGTCAACCTGTCTGACTCCTACGCTGCCCTGCAGGCACGGGAGAGAGCACAGAGAGAAACTGAGGGTAATAATGCACCACCTCACACACAAACAATTGTTTTATACAGAGTGTACAGAGGACAGAACCTTTGTAAAGATATGATTTCTACTCGACAATGTTTATGACACTGTACGGCAAGTGGAACTGTCTGTCCTTCAGAGGCTCTGAAGAAAGAGAAAGCTGAGAGGGAGGAGCGGTGGCTGCAGGAGCTGGACGAGGAGGGGTATGAAGCTCTGCCAGAGGAGGTGAAGGAGTGTATTTCCCTGCGACATAGAGAGAAGCTCAGACAGCAGAAACTCAGGTACTGACTGGAAAATGGGGGAAGACATTTGACCAAGTGAGCAAATGTTCGTATTGTATTACTATCAGGTTTGCATTCCAAGTCGGATGCACCACACACTTTCAAGTGGGCAAATTTGTCATAAATTGGTCGTTTCAGCCTGATAAATGTCACCTGAAGCTAACTATGTAGGATAATATAAAGATCCAATAAATATCGTATTGGACTATGTGTCTGCATACTTGGATAAGACCCTCATTTAACCCTCAAGTTTGTCATTTTTTAAGTTCCATCTAGGGCTAATTAGCTTCCACCAAATAGTGGGAATATTTCCAACCATTTCCAAACAAATCTGTGTGAATGTGTAGTTATGTACAGTATGTATACCTGTGTATAAGGGAACAAGAGGAATTAGCGAGGGAGCAGGAGGAAATAAGGCACCAGGAGGAGATGAAGAGGTTAAGAGAAGAGGAGTTGAAGAAGAAGGGCAAAAAGTCTGGAAAGAAAGAGAATAAAGAAGCATCAAGGATGAAGAGCTTGGTGGAGCGAAAGCAGGTCTGTATATGTATTCCATGCCAACACTCCAACAAAAGGACATGCAAGCTCCTATGATCGCACACAAATACACACTTGCTTAGTTTCCCAATTGGTGATCATGAAATTCACATGTTTCATTTCCTCCGCAGTCAACAGATGCATTGAATGGGAGGAGAATGTCATCTTATGAAAACGTTAAAGAGTCACCAGTGGATGGAAGAGAGCAACACACTTTAAATGAAGGTGCATGCAACTGTAAAGAAGCCCACTTTTGTTTAATGCAGGACATGGAACTCTAAATAGTTTTTTAATAATTAACTAATAAATGTCACTAGGAAAATGTGAATAATATGCAATAGATAATAGTATATGTGATAATTGCAATAATGGTCCTCTTTGCTGCTACAGTGCATCCCAGCAAAGAGGCTGATTTACAAAAGCAGGCAGAAGAATCCAAAGCATTACCTGCAGAGTCTCCTCAACTAACAGACAAGCTGGACAATGACAAGGTGGGTTTACTGCTCAGCAAAGGCAGACACATTCAACCCCACACCACCTGCTAAAATGTTAGGGCAATTCATTTATTTCACGCAGATACTTTTTTGAAAAAATGACACTGTAAATTGAGAAGCATTGCGCTGTGCGTTGCTACCTGGGAGAAAGGAGGTGTGTACACGCACGGCATTTAGAGATTCCACTGTGACTCCGAGCCAGATTTCACACTATGCAAACACACCAACACCGAACACCAATACTGTTGTCTGCTCCCCTGTCCAGCCCAGTGTGAATGAGCTGGAGTCTCATTTCAGAGCGTATGAGCATAGCCAGGAACAGGTGGAGCACATCCTGCAGCACTGGGATCGAGCCCAGGGCTTGTTGCTGGTCCCGCTCCCCGGTGAAGAAGGGTTGTTGTCAGAGGAGGCCATAATAGAGAAACAGGTGAGACTGATGACTGTCAGCTGTGTTTTCTCTATAATTAAGGAAAAATTATGCTATTTTTCTTTATCCTCCTAGTTATTCAAATTAAACAATTTCCTGTGGTGCTAGTTGCCAGAGAGACTCTACTGACTGCATTTAGTTGCATTTGTAAGCTATTGTCTGCAGTTTGAGGAGTTGGACTGTACTGCAATGCAGACAGACACTTTTTCTTCTGGGAAGAATTCTAGTTATTAACTGTTGTTAGTCCTACTAAACTATTTTAGCAGCATTGATGGATGAGTGAAATTAAGAGGTAACAGCTAGATACCTTTCCATATGTGCCAATATACACACCACACTTGCATGAAAAAAAGAGAAGATCTCCAGTGTTAATGGTAATTACATTTCATAAATGACTACCAGACAAGAAAGCCTCAGGATTACTACAGCTAACATTTGAAACGCATCAATTTGATCTGTGTTCACAGACCCCTTTTGGCAAGAAGAGCAAGAAAGCCAATAGCAAGACCTTGCCCAGACAGACGGGAGCACCACCTGAAGCAGCCAAGGCCGGAGACAATGTGTCTCCACAGGACATCATCCCTCACATTTTGATGAATGTAACAGGGAAAGACTATCCGAGTGCCACAGAGCTGCTCAAAGGTAGCATCCTGCCTCCACTGGACGAGGTATGACTTGCCTGATTTTTCTGTTATTGTAGTTAGTATAATTAACTGCATGTGTCTTCCCAAAATGTAGTTTTTCCTCAGTTTATCCTCACTGCCTCATCTGTTCGCTTCTCTCCTTTGATCTCATTAGGTGTTGGATGATTTGGGGTTGGGACCCAACGGTCCACCCATCCCACCTCCTGTCACCTTCTCCATTGTTCCTTTCCCCCAAAACAGGGAGCAATCTAACAGTCAACCCACCTGTGACTGCTTCACCTTCCTTGTTCCGTCGGTACTGGACGAACATGGTGAGGAGAGGAAAGATCCAGAGGAAGATCTACAAGCATCAGTTGTTAAGGTAATGGTAATTTCACGCCACATGACTTTGCACTGGTGCAAAATTATTATACGTGAAAGTGATGATTTTGTCCAAAGAAGCCACATCCTTTTATGGCAAAACAAAGTAGGATGTACAGGAAATGCGGTCTTAATTTAAAGAAGAATTAGTGCTAAGAATAGACCTGCCATGAAATACAAGCTACCACTCATCTCTGTCATGGTCACACAGGTTTATGATACCAAATTATAACAATGGATAAATCAAAAGTACAAATTGAGTTAAATATTTCAAAATACAAGATTTTAAAATCCCTATGGTTTATGTTTGGTTGTGTTTGTGCACACTAACGCAGGAGGCCGCACCTTCCAAAAGTCGAGGCAGGGCCACCATTAAGGAGAGTGCAGTAACAAAGGACAAGGATAAAAAGCACAAAGAGAAGACCAAGGGACGAACCGCAGCCAAGACCAAAGTAAAGGGCACAGACTCAACTCTGCTACATGCCTCCTCCATGTCTGACTGCACTGAACACGTTAACTTAGAGCTGAAACGCAACCAGAGGCAAGCAAACACACAGACACACACTCTACAAGGACAGACTGTTTTTTTTTTTTGCTTTGTTGTTTTACTAAGTGTGTGTGTTTGTGCTTTTGCATGTATTTGTGTGCAGTCTGACAAGATTTCGCTGGATTGTACCAGCCAACGGTGAGGTAGTTCTGAAGATCTGGTTCTACTCAGACTCCCAGGGGAAGTTTGAACAGACCTTCAACTTTAAGCTACTGGGGACCCAGAGATGCTACCAGCTCCTCTGCAAAGGACTTTGCACCTATCCATTCATCTGCAAAAACTACAAGTATGTCGGCATTGCATATTAGCGTAATGCAGTGATGAATGATGAAGTGATGAAAAGAATTATGAAATATACTGCACATAATACACAATAATTAAACATTTGATATTTTACCCAATATATGTGTACACAGCGTGCCTTCAATAGAACCACTTAATTTTTTGATTAATTGAGCAGATCACTGTTTGTTCCGTGTCGATGTAGATGGAGAACTTGTTTCCATACAGTCAATCAAATCTTTGCATGAACCAGGACTGTCAGTGTTCTATTGTCGACTGATGGTCACACTGGGCCAGTAACAGACTACACAACACAAGAGGTCCTTGAGCAACAACCCACATTAACTGCTAGAGTCACCTTCTTACCTAAGTTACAAACATTAACACACTTCTTGTCTTGCTCCACCAGCCAAACATTCACCGGGGAAAAAATGCTCTGCTCTCATCAGTCTGCAGGCTACAAAGCTAATGTCACCTTTTTTTAAAGCAAATGTCACCTGTAGATGCTGGTGTGGTCCTTACTCTTCAGTACCACTGCTAACAATACACTGTCAAGGCTTGTAAGCCACAGTGCAAGTTTGTTCCTACTGCTACTCTCTCCTTGTTCTTTTTTCTTCCTCTTAATAATAAAAAAATACTAACCATATATTTAAAAAACACACATTATCATTCACAGCAAAAAGAAACGACTAAACATGAATTCAATTGGACTTAAGGTTATCATATGTGGTTTCTGCAGGACTCTATTTTCCCTCAGTAAGAAGGTGCCACAATTGGAAGAAGGGCTCCAGAAGTCTTATGTAATCAAACCTGGATACTTTGAGTTCGGGCCGTTGCTCTGTGGCAAGACCAGAGACAGGTGAGAGGCAGACTCATGGCAAAGAATGGCCTAGTGCTTTTGAATCGGTTGTTGTCTGTTGTATTTACACATTCACGCGTGTCTGTGTTTGTGTAGATACAAGGAAAATAGGTACCCAGATAACACAGAGAGACTGGTGATTCATAACAGTTCTAGTCTGGAGGCTGAGGTCAAGTTCAGTTTCCAGCATGATAACCAGGCTGCCACATATCTGCTGGACCCCCCAGCCATGACTCTCAAACCTGACCAGAAACAGGTACTATCTCATTCCTCGTTCAGATCACTGATAATATGTGATCATAATAGCACAGAGGAATACCAGAATATTTTGATGTCCGTTGATGTGAAACAGACGACTGTAATCGCATCCATACGTGTATCATTCTGTTTTGCTAGGAGTTGACAGTGTGGGCCTACCCAACAAAACTGGGACAAATAGAGGACAGCGTTATTTGCCATATCAAGGACAATCCAGAGCATGTCACCATCAACCTCTCCTGCTGGGGCGTCCTCCCAGAGCTGGAGCTGGAAACCAATAATGTGCAGTTTGACAAGATTTTGCTGCACAGGTACCAATATACACAATGCTAAATCAGGGAAGACAACTTATTTTTCTAAATAGTTTGACAAGGGACTTTCACAAAGCGCAGTGAATCCCCTCCAAAGACAGACGCTGCACTATGAGGTCAAACTACTCTACATCAATTAGAGCAATAACAGCAAATTCTTGTATAGACTAAACTGTCCTCGTCGCCACACAAAATAACTTCTTCCTTATTCTCTCTAGGCAGGAGAGCCGTAGTGTGATGCTGCACAATAAGACAGCTCTGCCAGTATTCTGGAGACTGCATGGCCTGCAGGAGTTGGGCGATGAGTTCCGTGTTGAACAGGATGAGGGCATCATCCCACCTAACGCCTCTTTCACCCTGAAGTTGACGTTCAAAGCCAAGAGGCCTCTCCACGTAAAGAAGACCATACGTCTGGAGGTAGAGTGAAACTACAGGGACAGAGCGCAACACATCATACTACATTCAAACTCATCATGTCAAAGTGTTAGCTACCGGAGAGGACAAACTCAATATTGTCGGTCTATCTCAGTGTCCTTCCTCGTTAGCTAAGGCACTTGCAAACACAGTACTGTTAAATGGTTTAGTTCAATTTACAGCAATATAGTTACCATAAAACTGACATTTGGATATTGGCTTGGCTAATAGTGACAGAATGCTAGCTGCACACATAGACATACTGAGTTTCAGGATCCCACAGCTTTCCCATCCTTCCTACGGATGTCTCACGTCTGTGTCCGCTTTTGTCTTACAATACAAAAACTTAGATCTGGGTTCTTTACCTTGTTGGCAGTGCATCCCACCACACAGCAGCTTTTGGGCATCTTTGTGTTGTTTGCTAGCAGACCAATGTTACAAGGAGGCATCTTCACGCAATGCAAAGTCAACGGAGAGCAATTCATTGTTTTCCCCTCCGGTGTGGGCAGGACTTAGTTGCGTGCTGTCTCTATGGGCAGGGCCTATGCAGGTAGATTTGTATGGTATTTTACATATCTGTATATATATGTACAGCATGTGCTGTGTGTTTTGTTTCAGGTATGCGATGTGCAGAAGATTCTAGGCACCGAAAACACCATGAACATACAGGTCACTGCTGAAGCCTATGATATAGCTCTGGACATCTCACCAGGTAGAAGCTGGTAGAGCTTAAAAACATTTCATGTATAGGTCAAAGTTATTTTGAGTTTCTCTGACTCACTGACTGAGATTTTAACCCATGGTCTTCTTGCTGTGAGGTGACAGTATTAACCACTGAGTTACTGAGCTGCAGCCCTGATGTCATAATAATTAAAAATAATACACTATATACCGTTTCTGCAGCAGATGGCTGTCTGGACTTTGGAACCATCAGAGTCTTTGAAGAAGCCAAACTGTCACTCAGGATGAAAAACCAAGGGAAATATGAAATAAACTACGAGTGAGCTTGAACTGCAAGTTTTTGACTTTGTACAGTGTACCATAGTATTAAAGTATCAGTATGAGTTCCACATGACTGTAAGTGACTTATCTCTACATGCAGCTAGTAAAGTTGGTTACTTGATTTTTTCTTTTTCCTCAAGGTTTCAGCAGATCGACCCAACCCAGCCAGACATAGGCTCCATTTTCACGGTATCCCCCCAGAGTGGTGTTCTAATTCCCAGCAAGAAGGCCACCACAACAGTGCAGATCCGCTGCAGACCTGAAACAGAAGTTTTGATTAGAGAGCAACCTGTCCTGTCTTGCCAGGTCTGAGCCATACACTAGTCTTAATGATCACAGAGCTGGATGTTCAACTATATTGAAGTCATTGAATGGAGAAGGGTTTTCTAACCTTGTCAGCTAAGTCCTAGGTTCCATAACTTTGTGATTTGATTTGACTTTTACTTGATAAAACAGGTATGCCCTCCACACTGCCTTTCTCTAGCTAAAAGAGAGCAGTTTTAGTGTGCACTTTTAAAAGGTCACTAACTGTTGCTGATTTCTGGATGCTACAGAACACACTCAAGTTAATGTTTTGTTTTTCTCTTCTGCAGGTGACTAAAACCAAAAATAAAAATGGAGAAGAACCCATACCCATCTTGGCCATCAAGGTTTCAGTCGAGTCCCTCTTCTCCAGGTTAAGACTTGATTCATACTGTCTATATAATGTATGTATTAGTATAGAAGAAACAATTTTACGATCAATCCTGATTTAAATTGTGTTTTACTCCTCACTAAAGTTTTTAAACCTATCTGAATGTATCACTTATCACCCCATCACAATCTGCAAGCATTATTTTGTTGATAGGAGGCAGTTCTGAGATTCGGCCTAAGCATGGATGGGGGAAGTACTGAGGGGGACTACAGCTCCCACTAACACCAGGCATTAAAATGAATTAAATTTCATCAAATTAAAGCAAAACCTATGTATGTTGCCCAGTATTTAGTATGATGTTATTATGTAGACTTGAGTTTCTATCAGCACCCCGACTCTGACTGACTTCTGGCTGCCCTGGGCCTGAGCACAAATTGTGAATTGCTGTGTGGTCCTTTAGGTACAAGATCCTACCCGCATGTGACATCAACTTCGGTCCACTGGTCTACGGCAGCAGGAAAAGCCAGAGCTTCACTATTGAGAACCTTGGCGTCTTTGACACGCGTTTCTCCATCTGCCGCATGATCACAGACCCTGCAGGGTAGGAGAGCAGAACACACAAACAAACACATACACAGAGTCACAAACACTTTTCCAAAAACGAAGCTAGAATCCCATATTAAAATGTAATACACGTTACAAATTAAGTTTCATTGAAGCATCTTTGTGTGGCCAATGCCTGCTTTTATGATGAGTAAAACAAATCAAAAACAAAAACAATATAAACTAAGACTGTCAATTTGTATTAGTAGTATATGTAATTCCTATTTAGCTGTGAATAAGATTAGATCCACTAGTGTGCTGGTGGTGACTTTACAGTAAACCGTATCGACAGGCACCATCGACTCACCTTTCTGAAAAGGAATGGGTAATAAAAATGAATGTGGCTTGTGTGGGCTGAATTTTGTTTTAAAAATAACAGACATCTCTATGGTACTCATCTTAAATTGCTCACTACACACAGTATTAGTTAACGAATAACATCTTGTACATATATTACAATTAAGCATGAACAATGTATTAGGTTTTTCTTGTTATTTCAAGTCGAGGTTGTAGTGGTAAGAATATTTTAAAAAGCGCTGGAAAATATTTTGCATTCAAAAATGTAATGGATTTCAACATTGGCTAATCTGATCAGTTATGACTCCCAATATTTTATTTTCAAACGTACATTAAGTGACAGAATGCCAGAGAATTTATTGTCCACCATTTAACACTGAACAGTCTGAGGTCACGACTGCTGCCTGAAATGATGGCAAAAACTGGCAGAGTTCTTCTCCAGTATCGATTTGCTTAAAGATTTAAGGTTTAAATTAAATTATGGGTTGTGTCCCTGTGTACTCGTCTCAGGGGTCCAGTGAAGAAGATGCCTCGAGAGAGCCATTCAGGGAGGGTCAATGCTGCCAGGAGCAAAGTGAGACGCGAGCCCTTCCAGAAAGACATGAGTATTACACAGGTGAGTGACTGCTAGTGGAGATGACAACAATGACTGGGACTATTTAGGGCGGCTGTGGCTCAGAAGGTAGAGCGGGTCGTCCGTTAATCCCTGGGTTGGTGGTTCCATCCTGGGTCCTCCTGTCCACATGTCGAAGTGTCCTTTGGCAAAACACTGAACCCTAAGTTGCCCTTGGTGGAGGCCAGCACCTTGCATGGCCACTGTGTTGCCATGTGTGTGTGAATGGTAAATTAATTACTGGTAGAGCACTTTGGGAATGGTTGCAAGGCGCTATATAAGTATAAGTCCATTTATCAATGTATGCAGTTTATTTTTTGACCACCCTCTCCATGTTTGTCTTTCTAAGAATGTAAGAGAGCTCATAGTAATGTGCGAAGACATGCTTGTGTTCTTTTACATTTTGATGATTGCTCTCATTGCAATGCAGGCTTGGCACAGTCATTTAGAGGAAGTTGTATCTAGCCTAGTCATGTTTTTTAAAAGTTTGTCAAACTATAATATAATTAAACCATAATTAAATACAAAACAATCTTAATGAGGTTTTGTATTTGAATTGATCAAACATAATTTTTGCTGATCTACATTTACACAAGAAGAACAGATGTTTTTCACAGCAGCATTTTAACTTGTCAGACACAGGGGTAACTAACTATTAATTGCTGGAACAGAGCCATCGTTAATGTTGTTGGCTCCACCTGTGCGTTTCCTGATATGACAAGTCGACATGTCTGCTGTCTAAAGGTCTAAGAGTGCTCTGATGCAAAACGTCAGATTATCAAGATTTATTCAGACGGTAAAACAGTATGAAAGTATAAGACGGATGAACTTTTTGAAGGAAAGGAAAACTGCTCATCAAGTCAGAAAATGAGGCATTCATATTCAAAATATAAGAAGCCTATCTTACTCTAGGGTTCCAGATCAACATAGCAGGAGGGCTGTCTGTGTTTCGTGTGTGTAATAACAAATCTTTCATTTGTGCAACAGAAACTAGTGAAAAACATGCATTTTCATTGTGCTATTTGCATCAAGTTAAACTCTGCTCCTTTTTGTTACTAGCTTCTCCAGTCTTCTCATCTGTACCTCTCTGTATCCTCCGTGTTCCTCCCCAGAATCGCCTCACCGTGGGCGTGTTCTCAGTGTCTCCCTGCACAGGGAGTCTGCAGCCAGGGTCTCAGCAGGTGGTGACAGTGGACTGTGTAGCTGAACAGCTGGGCAACTGGAACCAGGGTTTGCTCATTGACATCAATGACCGTGACACCTCAGACCAGCCCGATGGCATCCCATACAGACTGCTGGCAGGCGTCTGCAAGCCAGGTGAGAGTTGTATGATCCTATTCTGTCTTATCTGATTGATGAACCTGACCAGAGTTGTGGCTTCCTTGCAAATAGCTCAGTTCCATGCATATCATTTCTTGAGATCACTAAGATGGTCACAGACTATAGCCAAAAACAGTACTTACTGCCGTTTCCATTCCGGTGCCATATGTGAAAGTGAGTTCAAACTCACATTTACGCCATCTTGTCTTTCATCAGAAGTTTTCGTCTTAATGATCACAAAAGCATTTCCTGTAAACATTTAGGTGGTGTACATAAGGGACAACAGTAGTTGATCATCTTCATCAGGTGCTATTCCTTAGACTCTATTTCACTCTCTTCTTTTTTTGTTTGTTATATAGGCATAGTGCTAGACATGGCCTCCATATTTGAGGAACACCATCTGTGCCACAACAGCAGTCAGATCTCCTCTGAGCAGTTTTGCAATGCTGAAGGCATTTATGTCCGGGATGAAAACAAATTTATTTTCAACAAAGTCCTGGTCGGGCAAACCGCTCAGGCTTCCTTCAAATTCACCAACAAGAGCAAGGTGCCCTGTGTGCTCAGCCTGGCCATCAAATATGTTGCTAAGGTAAGTATGTAAAGCTCTGTGGGTAGGTACATGGATAAATGCATTCAGGAGTAACACTAACTGTGGTAGATGGTAGTTCAAAACTATCCTGTGTTTCCTTACAGACGTCCTGTAACGTGAAGGTTTTTGATTTATCTGCTACAACACTGAGCATTCCCAGCCAATCACACTTGTTCGCTGTGGTCACCTTCACACCCCAGACGATGCAGCTCTACAGTGCCATGTTTGAGGCCACATTGGAGGGAACCAGCAGGTATATGAGTGGGAGTGTAGTAAGAATAGTATCACCTCTTGCTTTGTCCTGCTGACCACTGCCCACCTACTCTTTTCCTGTCAGGTCCGGAATGACACCCACATTCAAGGGCAAGGTGCTGGAGTTCAACCTAATGGGAGAGGGCAATCTGCCAAGTGTGTGTGTGGTGCGTCCAACTCGGAGGAGCAGCGGAAGAAGCCCAATGCTGCAGTTCAGACGGGTATTGGTAGGGCGCACACATACCCTGTCCCTGGTGCTGCTAAATGATGGAATTGTTCCAGCTCAGGTGAGAGGAGTCCTTTTATTTTATTATTGATTTGAGCCACCCCAAACCATTATCTAATCAAGCAACATTTAACAACAGCTAACAACTTAGCAACATTACATATGTACTTACTAACGGAAAATAACCTGTATTTACATACCTCACATGAACATAATACAGTCGATACAGTACACTTTGATTAGGGAGATTTTGTCAGGTGCTTTGTGGCTCTTTGTGTTGTGTAGGTCCAGATTGACATGCTGGATAAACATGGAGTGTTCACCCTCAAAGCTGCTCCTGGCAACACTTGCAGCTCCATCCACTCCACACAGCTTGAGGGCACCACTGACTCAGGTACAACCTTGGCCTGTAAATCTCTGTCTGCAGTAGAATGCATCGCCTTCTCACTTATAACTTATAATAATTAGTAGTTAGCAATTTGCACAGTGGAATTCATGCTAGATACACAAATCCAAAGGTGATTGTGTAGGTGTCAATATACTTTGGTGTTTGCTTACTGCTCAGTTCCCAAGCAGTACTGCTACTGTTACTTCTGGTGGTCAGTATTATAGAATTTCATTAGTTCCTATTCTACCCCACCATCCACTTGCAGACTCTGACCCAGTCCCACTGTCCAGACTAATTCCGAGGCAATGAATCCTTGCAAACCTTTAACATGCTGATGTCAATTGTGCTTGCAACCCATATTCAATTTTCATCTTTCACCAGTAGTGCAATTGCAAGAATATGCTTAGACGGTTGGGTCAGAGATTTGGGTTTGTTATGCTAGTACTGGCTAATGTACATAGCCTTGAGGTGCAAGCCTCCAGCAGAGGTGAGGAGTCGGCTATAGAACTCCACACCCCCAGAGTTTTTTCATTTTCATGCTTGAAGCCTTCAACCCTTACCAACGCTGACTTTAGTGACATCACTTGAGGTCATTTATCGATTATAATTTACAAGATCCCAAAACCACATATTGCAGACATGTGCACATGTGCATTGACCAACAGTATAATTTGGCAACTGCAACTGCTGACAATTTCAGGACAACCTTAAGCCATAGGATTTTGTGCAGCTTGTCTCAATTTGTCTCAATTTTTCAACAACTGGTTGGCCACACTAGTGCCCTGAGAATGTAGCCATAATACAACATAAAATTTAATTTGAGAATATAAATGCCTTCTTGAGAAACAATTATGGAGTGATAAAACATTTACAAATTACTCCAAAAATGTGTTTCTGTTTTAACTGAAAATATACTGTGATACTGTTGTTTTGCAATAAAAGTCAAACATTTATGAGCTAAACATAGGCTACTCTCCTATTCTAGAAACGGTCATCCCCCATATTTCTCGTTGGTGACACTTTTCCATCTTCCACAGACAATCAGTTGGTGCACAGAGCCATCCAGAGGCTGAATGTTAATGAGCAGGTGGAGTTTGAGGTCAGCTTCTGCTCTGACAAGCCCCTGAGTGTCAAGGCCAAGATGTCACTGCAGGTGGAGGACAACCAGTACAACAATACAATAATACGAGTGGGCGGAGAAGCTTACCAGGAAATCATCTCTCTTGACAACATCAGCAGGTCATCGCAAGAAATGGATGAGGCAGAGGATAAGGGAGGTAAGAGAAGAAGAAGGGCAGGATACTAATCATGTGAAAGGAATGGAAAGGAAAAGGTGCAAAGTAAGTTATATTAATCAGCCAGAGTAGCAAGACAGAGGAAGGCTGTAAATGACATGATTTATTAACATGGAAGCTTGTTTCTTATCTTGGATTTTTCTACAAAGCCTATTTCTCTCTCACAGGTAATTATGAGGTGCTGAATTTCGGTGACTGCCATGTACATCGTCCCTACCAAGAGAGTTTCACCATGACCAACCACAGCAGCAGTCAGGTGATGAGGTTTGAGTGGCCTGCTGGACCCCACGTCGTCTTTTCACCACAGGTAAAGCACTGAGGGAAGGAATGCAGGTGTAGCTGTAGAACAGGGTTTAGAAACATTTTAATGAAGGGGCCAGACTTGGGCACACTTTCAAAATGAGTAAAGAAATGTGTTAAAACTCACATTTAAAGCCTTGGTTCTTGACAGTAATAAAGTATAGTATAGTATACAATATTTATTCAGTTTAATGTTTAGCAAGAATATATATATGGCTTTTTCGGGTCGTTTTGTGTCTTTGTGGTTGTTTTGCATCTCTTTGTGTCCACTCCTCGGACCCTGTCCCCAATGTAGAACTCAAATAAATTAATATCTGTATAAAACTATGCTCTCTTTTTATTGTTCTCATTGGATTATACTTGGTTGTATGCAATCAAAAATAATCTGCTTTTTCTTACAGGTGGGCCACCTTCATTCTGGTTGTTCTAAGGAAGTGACCGTCACCTTTTCCTCCAATAAGCCAGTGACTCTGACCAGCCGGCCAATGAGATGCAAGGTTTGTCAGGTTGAGTTCCAGCAGCCTCTAGAGCGGGTGGCTGACTGGGACGACCAGCAAAGGACGTCGCAGAGGCTGAGTTCTTCCAAGCAGGCTTCAGGAGCCTCACAACAACCTGTGAACAATAAGGTAAACATGTTGACTGTGATGTGAAAGAGCTGTTGAAGAGAGTGTTACCAGTTCACAATTATAGTGAGTAGAGCTAACGTGTATGTTTGCATGCAGGAGACAGATCCTGAGCCCTGCTGCTCTGTGGTTGAGGGCTCCCAGTGGGAGTTGGAATTGCGTATCAGTGCAGTTTGTGCCTATGTGAAGTTCAGCTGCAGCACCGACACCATCCACTTCAATGACACCATGCTTTGCCAAACCAGGCTCCACCAGTAAGTCAGGCTCTGGGTAAATGCAGTATATACTGTTTCATTAAATCAAAATGAGCCATGCATCCAAAAAGATTTTTAATTTTTGACTTCACAAATAAATAGTTTGTTCATCCTAAGGGGTCAGATAGAAGAGATGATAAATATACTGCTAATCAAAATTACATTGCTTTATGACAAAAGTAAAGTGACATAACAATAACAATAATCATGTTAATTGTGTGTGTGTGTTTGTCTGTCTGTGCAGACTCCAGATAGTGAATCATGGTGCTGTCAAACTGGAATTCTCCTTTCAAGTCCACATGGATCAAAGCAACAACCAGGAACATGGAGGTATTGTGTGTGTGTGTGTGTGTGTTTGTATATACTGTATATTACTGTAATACTATTGTATATCATGAGGTGAACTTGTCAGCATTGGGTTTGACCTTGAATATCAACCTTAACTGCTCTTGCTGTGCTATGTTCCAAGATTGAATTTGATTACTATCTACATTTGAATAGTTTTTGAATCTGTGTGTACATGTGTTGACTATAGCAGATGGGACCCTTACCTCTCAACCAGGCAGCAGGTCAGCAGGAGTGTTAACTGGAGCCCGTCCTGCCAGCGTGATGTCTCTTCTGATGGAGAATCCTGAGCTTCCGCCCATCAGCGTTGAGCCCAGCATAGGGGCCATAGAGCCCGGTGCCACGCAGGATTTCAGCATTCGCTTTTTACCTCTGCAGGTGGCCCAGTTTCAGGGCAGTCTGTTCTGCAGGTACAGTGACTTATTCTTTAAAATTTAATTTTTAAAGAACAAACAATAGCCAAGTTATCTTAACAACTGCCACAGATACAAGCAGGTTCCCACGGTCATGAAATTCCTGGAAAAGTTATGAAATTAGAAATTCTAGGCCTCAAAGTGATTTGAAATTAACCGAATGTTTTGGGAAAGTTTTGAATATACTTTGTTTTGGCTATTGTTGAACATACGCACATAAAAATCCCAACACATAACATTATGCAAAATATGTTCCTTGTATTACTAATTAAAAACCTAGTGCTGACTTGTATCACGTGACACATGGCTTTTGCAGCTAGTTGGCAGCGGGATCGTCTGAAGTTAGCAAGCGATAGCAGTATGGTTATCAGCAAATGCCTGGGAAGTGTGTGTTTAATGTTTGGCTTTCGAATGACATAATACATGACTCAAGAGAGAGGCAGGGCCTAGCTTGTGCCGTATGATCGACATATAGGCCGACCTATTTTAAACTACTTAAAGTTGTGGAAATGGGGTAAAATACTGCGAAACAGTTGCGGTTTAGTTTAAATAATTAATTGTTAGAAAAGTGTGGGAACCCGGCACAAGGGAATATGATTCATTATGATTGGAGCCCAGTCTGACTGCTGTTCCAAACGTCAGACAAATAAGTTGGCCACACCCTGGGGCCTGAGGCTGCACTGGCTAGGAGCGTGCACCCGAAGTCATGAACAGAGTGTATAAGACATCTGTTTGTAGTTTTCTTTAACTCTTTGATGCACCACCTTGAAAGTGTTGAGGGACAGGGTGACTGTATAAAAGAATAATGACACATATCTTTTTTTTTCTTTCAGTATCCCCAACTTGCAGGATGGGCATCAGGCTCCCTGTATCTCAGTGTCTGGCTGCAGTCTGTTGACCCACTGCCACTTTGACCTGGAGGACTCAGACTATATCAGTGGGAACTACCGCAAACCTGAATTCAGGGATCCCCTGGACCCTAAAACCAGAGTCATAGAGTTCAACGCTGTTGGCCTTTCTGCTTCATCACCAAGGTAACACACGGAGAGAGATTAGGGCTTATCTCAGTGTAAGCCCTAACGCTTTGAATACACGTGTGTTCTGTTTACTCCTCAGATGTTTTGGTGTGGTGAACCCAACCAGTGAACCCTTCTCATTCAAGTGGAGGTGTGAGGACACAGATGGCAGCCCATTCTGCTGCCTCACCCCATGTGGTACCATCCTGCCTGGGAAGAAAGTGGAAGTAAGGATGGAAACACACAGTAAAATCTCTCTATGGGGTGCTATGTTAAGACATAGCAGAACACACATAACACACTGCATTGGCTTGCATGGAATAGCATTAATTGCTAGATTCTGGATTTGTGTGAAACAAATGTGAAAATGTCCCATGAACTGCTTATATTAATTCTAATAAATGACCTTATACGCAATGAAAAATAACTTGCCAGTAAATCTTTCGATGGGCTAAATCAAAGGATGGCAGAGGATGCTATAACATGTTTGTCTGTTTGTATTTCCAGTAAAACTAAAACATGTGCGTTTACTTCCTGATTACACCAGTAGTTGCAGTATCACATTGATGATTAGTAATGATTAAGAGCACTCAGTGCCTGGAAGGCAGAATATTGTCTCTATTTCTTAAATTATTAGCCATGTGTAATCCTCTGGTCTGTCTGTCTGTCTGTCTGTCTGTCTGTACGCAGGTGTCTTTTGAATACGTAGCTGAGGAGCTGGATGTGGTGGAGTCATTCTGGAGCTTTGTGATTGAGACTCTGTCGCTGTCTGTCCCCTTCCTGTGTGTGGGCACCGTTAGAGATCCACTCGTCTATCTTGCAAGACCTCTCCTTGACTTTGGAGAAGTGCTTGTTGGTATGTAACATGAATAGTCGCAGCACATATTGAACACAAAGCAATGCTTTATTTTTTTTCTCCTGCGATGTGGTTACAGTGCGTTCTCTTTGGTGTAATGGTGTGATACAGTACATACAATATTTCTGTAAAGTTCACAGTTTATTTTAAAAACATCCACACATGCTTAGGCATGACAAAGGTATGGTTAAGTTTAGGCAACTAAACCCACTTGGCTCGGTTAAGAAAAGATTGCGGTCATCGCTAACTAATAAAAATATGAACACTAATTTCCAATATAAGACCTGACCCCTTAATGTCTATTAAAATCTGGCTCTCCAACAAAAATATTTGGTCCCTGACGAAAGCTGATTTTCCCTTTTTATAGTTTACATCATAAATCTATTGTAGATGGCAAAGTAAAAACAATGCTCCTGTAAATCCCAATCATTACTTCATCATCAAGCATCTTAATACTGCCCCCATGTGATGAGAGGATGCAGACTGCAGCTACTGTGCCATGCGAGCGCTGTGCCTCTGGTCTTTTAAACACGTGGTGCTGAAATGAAGTCTAATACGTTTATCAGATGAATAACAGACATAATAATATAATCCACGTCGATTAAATGGAACAGGCACCATGGGAATTCAGAACCAGTTCCAAGATTCCAACTAGATTCCAACCGTTGATGGAGCATGTCATTGTTTATAATGGGTGGATAGCCTATTGTTTAAATCTCCAGTCTTAAAGTGCACATATTCACTTATATGACTCATTCTTGGATGAAATTAGTGTTAACAAGCTATTAATACAAGCAGCTAACGTAGCCCTCACTTACTGTAATAATGGGACAAATGACATCTGCACTCGATTAAGTCCTAAAACATACCTCCCTGATTTAACCCAATTACTGACATCTGCTATAGTAAAATTCTATGGTCAACAGTAAACCTGCAAGGCTGATAATAAGAGGGGTTCAAACCACTGACGCCTCTTTGTGTATGAGTGTATGGACTTGGTTATTGGTTATGGTTAGAGTTAGATGCTGCCGTAATAGAGATTCATATTGTATTGGATGCAGTACACAAACATTGTGTGCGTGCGTGTGTGTGTGCTTGCACAGGCCGCAAAGTGGAACAGACGGTCGATCTGGTGAACGGAGACGAGGAGCCCTTCCACTTCTCTGTCATGCAGTCATCTCTTCTCTGTAATGACCAGCTGTCCAGCCTCATTGTGCGACCCATGACTGGCACAGTGACACCCAAAGAAAGGTTAATGACACTATAACATACACTAAATACAACTAAATGGCAAGACTTTCAAACTAAAATGCTATATATTAGAATGTGACGGTGATTATTATTTAGGAAACGTAATCACTGGGTTGTGCATGATGTATTATGCATCTCGTGCGAGGTGATTAAAATGGCAAATGTTAAAGCTTTTGTGAGGTAAGCTGTATGTTGCTTTGCTACAAATTAACTTTGGTACCCCTCTCTCACGGCATACTGTGGAAAGTCATATCGAGCAGCGTATCAGTCAGCTGTCGTGAACTCTTTACTGCAGGTTGCCATTGTCAGTGTCCTTCACACCTTGCCAGAATGGCTGTGTGAGCTTCCGACTGGTTCTGAGGGTGAAGAGGAAGTCAGAGCCACTTGCACTCGCAGTTAAGGCCGATTGTTTCACCATGAGCGCTTCTGTTCAAGTCAAGGAACCAGGCGGAGGCCTCAGAAAGATCAGCCCTAACAACCAAGACACCCTGGACTTTGGAAAGGTCAGCACAGCTTCACATCACAAATACTCACGTGCACGATCGCATACCTTTTTACAGGGGAAGTTTAAACATGACAGTCACGTTGGAGTTTGTGTCTGTCTAAATGCTATTTGTAGGTGGACATTTCTGAGCAGTCCACCTTTAATTTCCTGATGTCCAATCTGGCAAGATTCAGCCAGGAAGTGAACTTTGACCTGACAGGTCCCAGCGAGCTGCTGCAACACCTGGAGTTGAAACCGCAGAATGCTACTATTGAGGTTGGGGGGCAGCTCCAGTCGTCACTCTTCTTTCATCCCCAGAGCATTTGTAACCTTCAGGATGTCAGACTGAGCATCAAGGTGAGATGCCGATCGCCTGTCTGTACGAGAGTTTTTACAGAAGTGGCAGTGCTTTAGAGGATCGTCAGGCTAGTTTGGCCTCATCCTGCATCGACAATAAAGAACACTGATAAATCTATAAACACTGATAAAGACTTTTCTCTTAATCCATGCTGTTCTTTCCACGTTCTGTTAAGTGTGGTGATGAAGACCTAGTGGGTTAAAAGTAAAAGTCAAACTCCAACTTAAAGACTAAATCTACTTTACAGACAGATACTTAGATTACTGCCAAATTTTGACATAATTAATGTATTGCGCTAAACTTTTACTATATTGTTCATAAGCCTTTAAAACAAGTCAACAAATACATAATATTAAAAAGATATAAAGGAGAAATAACTGAAGATTTAGGTAATTTTCAGTTGTTTAATTTAGTGGAACCTTAAACACCAAATAGATCCTGAGCTATACTTGTGTTTAAAGTGATGCTAGTGTTTCTATTCTCTTTCCTAACCCCCTAGCATTAATGACATACGTCCTGTATATAGGAGTAGTTAAGTGACTGATCAAATATGCTTTATATTCCTTCTTAATTTGATGTTTCTGGGTCTGATCCACTCCCCCCTCTCCTGTATTTCTGCCTCTTGTTTCCTCTCATCAGGTAACGCATGGGCCAACGTTCACCTTTGCCATTATAGGCACGGTTGTAGCACCTAGCCTTGAATTTTCCTTCACCAAGTACAACTTTGGCAAATGCTTCCTGTACTGTCCTGGCATGGCACCGGCCTCCCAGATTCTTGTGATCAGCAACAACGGCGAAAAGGACATCAGGTAGTCGTGTGTGTCCATCTGTCTTTCTCCATGTGTGTTTACTGCAGAAAGGCTTGTTTTTAGTTCGACAGAATGTGAGAGTTAACACTGAAAAGCTTCTGCGTTCTACTTCCCCCTCCTCAGTGTGCAGTGCCAGTTTAGGAACACCTCGTATCTAGAGATGGACTTGCAACCAGATATTGTGTCCCCTGGTGCTGTGATGGAGGTGCCAGTCCGCTTCTATCCTCGTGAGGCATGCCGTTACCATGAAAAACTCACCTTCATCTTAAACAGCAGTGTCATGAAACTGGTGGACATCCTGGGGCAAGGCATCAAGATGAAGGTGAGAAAGAAGAGTGCGTGAATCTAATAGCAAATGGCCATGTTAAAGCGAGACATTGTAACTGTTGCTGAGCAGCAGCAACATGACGCTGGTGAATTTAATTCTCTTGTTATGAGCAGTGAAGGGTAGCACACTATTCTAACAGGAGGGGAAACACATTTTGAAAAGGGAACAGACTTCAACACAAGACCGGGACAGAAAGGAAAAGAAACACGTCTTCAAGTGACGTGAAAAGACAATTAGTTTTCATTTTGCTGATGTGACGTCCCTTGTTGTGCATATTGCTGATCAGATTGCTGTGACCGAAAACATCTGGACCCACAGCAGTTGTGTGATAAAACGTAGTAGCTAACAGCTAGCATTACTCGCAGGCAAGGGGCTCGCATCGACAAGAGTAACAACTCAAGCCGTGGCAACCGGCAGTAAGTGAGAGGAGTTGAGAATAGCAGACGTCATCTCTGAGTCTGTTTGGAAACCCAGCTGTTGCTTGGCTTCTTCCCATCGTCAGAAGCTGCCAAAACAGACATTTTTATGAGAAAGAATGCATTTCTTTGTACATTTAAAAGTTATAGTTTCACGTCAAGATTACAATCGTCACCAATTTATACAAGGGAAATGGGATTTTCCTTACATTCCTACGGACTGTGTGCATTGCTTTAGAAAAGTTAGATTTCCCAGCTTTGGGTTTCAAAGTCTGGAAGCTGCTCAGTTGCGATGGAAAACCTGTCTCCTAGTGAGAGATGCCAAACTGGATCAAGAAACAGCTGCCAGGGCTTGTTTTTAAACCTAGGCTTACATCTATTAGTCCAGTCAATCTAACTCAAAAAAGGGCCCAACCCAGGAAAAATTGCAAAGTCATTATATATTAAAAGTTCACCTTCATGGATTTAGTGGAACATTCTTTTTTCCAGGTCAAAAGCAAAGTTTTGACATTTTAGACCATGTCTGATTTTGCAATACATGCGATATTACAAATAAAATCAAGCCAAATATACACCGTAGTGAAAGATTTTCAAATACCTAATTGGGAGTTTCCCCCATTGTAAACAGGTTCCACTGACTCGATCAATTTGACTATATTTATTAAAATCTGTTATATATTTATCCACTTATCCTGTATATGTATCATTCTCATGTAGCTGGAGGTGGAGGACCCCAGGCAGAAGAAAGTCAAACTGGGATCTCTGATGTTGGGTCAGAAGGTGAAAAGACAAGTGGTTCTGGTCAACCGCAGCCCTTTAGACCTTTCCTTTACTCTGCTGCTCAACACAAACACACCGCTGGACCCAAGGGTAGGGAGCACACACACACACATTGATAAGCACTGGTCTACTACACAAGCAGCATTTAATATCATCCTGTCCTCTGCTTCTCCCCCAGGATCTGTTATTTAGCCCAGCAGGTGAGCTGAACCTGAAAGCCAATGGCGGTTCATGTAACGTTGAGATCCAATTTTCACCTAGTCAGCACATACCTCCCTTCACGGCTGAGCTGCAGGCGGAGTGCGCAGGCCTGCTACACCCCCTGCTGACCATCCAGGGCTGCTGCCAGGTAGGCTGTGGAGTAAATGTGATTTTAAGCAAATGATGCCCCCGCATGATGTTTCCTGGTGTACTGGAAACTATTTTCAGGACTATTTACAGAATTATCTTGAAATTTGGCACATGTCCAAAACCAAGTGTCCAATTGTATTTGTTTAGAAACAGTACATTGAGATGAATGACAGCGTTTATCTGTATTGCAACTTTTTATACAAGAAATGTGAAGGCTTGTTTTGTTATCTCTGTACTGTATGTGGGATAAAGTCATGCTGACCACTAGTTCCGATTTGAACTGTCAGGGTGTGGAGGTCCAGCTGGACCAGGACCATTTAGCCTTTGGACCTGTTGTCCAGCGCTGCCAGGCCAAGAAGAGGATTGTCATGATGAACTCTGGGGACATTGGTGCCAGGTGATCCCATGTCAATAACAGTAGTTATCTAAGATAACTACAGCAGAAACACAGACAAACATACCCATCCATATTCACTCAGCGCACAGTAGTCGAGCTAGACTTCGCAGAGTTACCTATTTTATAGAGTCATAACAGAAATGTTTTGTCTATAGTCTTCTTGCACTCATTTGTTTTTGGGACTCATGGCTCATTCTGGTTGGATTTATAACCTTTTTGAATTTTATTTACCCGTCTACCTTGTAACCAGGTTCCAGTGGAAAACTGCTAACTTTCCTCCAGAGTTGTCCATCACACCAGACAAAGGCTATATCTGTCCAGGCATGGATGTTCCTTTTGAAGTGACTTTTTCCCCGGTGGAACTGCGTAATGACACAAGATATGAGAACCTGTCTTGCTGTGTGGAGGGCTCCTCCTCCCCCATCAGCCTCATTGTCACAGGCTCCTGCATCACACTCTCCACTAGCAAAGAGGTGTGATTGGTGCACTTTTACACACAATGTTGAGTGAAACAAATCTACAGTATACATTCAAACATTTTCTCATTTGGGTTTTGTATTTGATGACCAGTGTCCCGACCCGACTGTTGTGATGATGCGTCACACTTACTCTTATGTTACTATGGGCTATGGTACTTCCAGAATTACATTGATTTGCAGGGTAACACTGCAGCTGCAAGTCAAAACAAGATGATTACCATTTATTCACAATTTTCTAGATGTCCCAATAGTTATAATGATAATCATAATAAAAATCTAAGGTTAAGAAATGTTAACTTTGTGTGATATGTACTATCTCAATAACAATAATAGTGTATTATTTTCTTCGACTGTTAGTACAAAAGGAACAATGGCTGGGTGACATAGCAATTACAGAGCATATTCAAACAAAAGACCTGGGTTTAATTTCACACCTCAACTAATATATTACCAATACCAGCACCAGGGATGTTCCACGTTATCCATCCCTGTACTACAATCTTCCATAAGGGGATCAACATTATTGTTATGCTCTGTATCATTGCAGTAACTGTTTTCAGAACAAGATTTCTAAAACAAGTGTTGCCTACTGTACGGTCAAACTGTTTTCATCACATTTGATGTCTGTACCACATATTACAAAGCAATGCAAGTAAAAGGTTTTTACACTTTGTTTGTGTATTTTCAATATTGATTTTGAGGTTCCTCCAGTAGGTATAAAAGTTAAAAGCTGCCTTGTCAGCAGTATAACCTCTCAGTGGGGGATGGTTAAAGGCCAGCATCAGATAAAGTGAGATATTGATTCGGCTCCTGTTTTGGAACAGGCAGAGTGTGGAGTGATTTAAAAATCAATTTGGAAAACATTCAGTCGGTTTTCAAATAGCTGTGATTATCCACTAATGTCTGAGAAAAGGGTTTGGAAAGTGAGTCATTCTACTGTATTTAGAAAAAGATGAATGTGATTACTGTAATACTGCAGTTCTTTTTGCTTATGTTTTCAGTGACGGGCATCATCTACAATGTGGCTGCCTTTGCACTACCTGTTACATAATTCTTACTTCTTCCTGATCTCTTGTCTGCAGATGGTGAATTTTGTTTGCCCAGTACGGGGCTCCCACACCCAGACCCTGAATGTGTTCAACCCCACAAACCAGCAGTGCAGCATCAGACCTGCTATAGAGGGCGAGCAATGGAGCGCTGCGCCCTCGATGACCCTTGAACCCCTGCACAACGAGACGTACAAGATCACCTACCGACCGGTGACCATGACTGCTGATGGAAAGGAACACCTGGTAGAGGAGCCCTAACATTTAAAGACAACCAGTTATTCATATGTAGCCTCTTTTTGTGCATAGTCAGTGCAGTGCAGCTACAAAGTGTTACATTAACTTGATCTCAGACGTTAATTTGTTATATCTCTCCTTCTTATTTCCAAAGGGATCTGTCTTTTTCAACTTCCCTGATGGGACAGGCATGCTGTACTCCCTGCAGGGAACTGCTGAGCCTCCCAAGGCAGAGGACACCATTGTGCACAAACTGCCTGCCAAGACTCACTTCACACAGTCCCTCCCTGTGCACAACTGGCTCTCCAAGCAACAGCGGTACAACACACACACACACACACACACACACACACACACACACCTTTAAGTCTCCAGTATCTTAAACCACATGCATCCCTGCTTATTTACACATCCAGCAGTTATGGTGCAACATTATCATTCATTTGGAGTCGTGTTTCTGGCCTTCTGATGAATGTAAGTCCAATATTCACTCTCCTTTTAGCTCTGTTTTTGGTCTCTACCAGCTCCTGAGGGAAATGTTTGGCTCTTTAGCTGCTAAATGCTCCACTATGTTGATTGACTGTGGTGCTGGGTATGTACATTGTTATTATAAAGATATTGATTATAGCATCTTTAATCCCAAGTTTAAACCATTAGGTTTTTTATGTTCAAATCAAATCAAATCAAATCAAATTTTATTTATATAGCGCTATATCATAACAAAGTTATCTCATAGCACTTGTAAATATAGAGCAAGTTCAAGCCAACTCTATATCTACAGACCCA